>JAJSRW010002021.1:30000-33205 GCA_022414725.1 Microglena sp. YARC | reverse complement strand
TGGTATCGATCCCGGCCATATATTTGTATGATAGCGAATGGAGGAGAGAAATAACCCCTAGGGGGCTCAGCTCACCCAACATTTTCTCTATTTATTAATACTGATTCTGACCCTTTCCTCTTGGCCACAGGTCGGTTTAAGTCATATCTAGCCATACACAAACTCTTGGGGCCATCCCAATTTGTTTCGAATGCTCTCTCATTTAAAAAGATCTTGCCAAGTACCTGCTCTGGGTGTAACCCTAGGGGGCTCAGCTCACCCAACATTTTCTCTATTTATTAATACCTGATTCCTGACCTTTCCTCTTGGCCACAGGTCGGTTTAAGTCATATCTAGCCATACACAAACTCTTGGGGCCATCCAATTTGTTTCGAATGCTCTCTCATTTAAAAAGATCTTGCCCAAGTACCTGCTCTGGGTGTAACCCTAGGGGGCTCAGCTCACCCAACATTTTCTCTATTTATTAATACCTGATTCTGACCCTTTCCTCTTGGCCACAGGTCGGTTTAAGTCATATCTAGCCATACACAAACTCTTGGGGCCATCCAATTTGTTTCGAATGCTCTCTCATTTAAAAAGATCTTGCCCAAGTACCTGCTCTGGGTGTAACCCTAGGGGGCTCAGCTCACCCAACATTTTCTCTATTTATTAATACCTGATTCATGACCGTTTCCTCTTGGCAAAAGGTCGGTTTAAGTCATATCTAGCCATAAACAAACTCTTGGGGCCATCCAATTTGTTTCGAATGCTCTCTCATTTAAAAAGATCTTGCCCAAGTACCTGCTCTGGGTGTAACCCTAGGGGGCTCAGCTCACCCAACATTTTCTCTATTTATTAATACCTGATTCCTGACCCTTTCCTCTTGGCCACAGGTCGGTTTAAGTCATATCTAGCCATACACAAACTCTTGGGGCCATCCAATTTGTTTCGAATGCTCTCTCATTTAAAAAGATCTTGCCCAAGTACCTGCTCTGGGTGTAACCCTAGGGGGCTCAGCTCACCCAACATTTTCTCTATTTATTAATACCTGATTCCTGACCCTTTCCTCTTGGCAAAAGGTCGGTTTAAGTCATATCTAGCCATACACAAACTCTTGGGGCCATCAATTTGTTTCGAATGCTCTCTCATTTAAAAAGATCTTGCCCAAGTACCTGCTCTGGGTGTAACCCTAGGGGGCTCAGCTCACCCAACATTTTCTCTATTTATTAATACCTGATTCATGACCCTTTCCTCTTGGCCACAGGTCGGTTTAAGTCATATCTAGCCATACACAAACTCTTGGGGCCATCCAATTCATTTCGAATGCTCTCTCATTTAAAAAGATCTTGCCCAAGTACCTGCTCTGGGTGTAACCTTGGGGGCTCAGCTCACCCAACATTTTCTCTATTTATTAATACCTGATTCATGACCCTTTCCTCTTGGCCGCAGGTCGATTTAAGTCTATCTAGCCATACACAAACTCTTGGGGCCATCCAATTTGTTTCGAATGCTCTCTCATTTAAAAAGATCTTGCCCAAGTACCTGCTCTGGGTGTAACCCTTGGGGGCTCAGCTCACCCAACATTTTCTCTATTTATTAATACCTGATTCATGACCCTTTACTCTTGGCCACAGGTCGGTTTAAGTCATATCTAGCCATACACAAACTCTTGGGGCCATCCAATTTGTTTCGAATGCTCTCTCATTTAAAAAGATCTTGCTCAAGTACCTGCTCTGGGTGTAACCTCAGGCGGAGCAAATAAGCTGCGAGCTGTCCGACGACATCTCCAAACTTGTTTTCTACTCTTTTCCTTCTGGTTATAGCTTTATTTAAATTATATCTTACTCTGTACCAAGTCTTGGGACCAACGAAAAGGGTATGGTGAGTCTCATGATCGAAATTCTTGCCCAAGTACCTGCTTTGGGTGTAACCCCAGGGGGAGCAGATAAGCTGCGAGCTTTCCGACGACAACTCCAAACTTGTTTTCTATTCTTGTCCTTCTGGTTATAGCTTTGTTTAAATTATATCTTACTGAGTCTTGGGACCAACGAAAAGGGTATGGTGAGTCTCATGATCGAAATTCTTGCCCAAGTACCTGCTCTGGGTGTAACCCCAGGGGGAGCAAATAAGCTGCGAGCTTTCCGACGACAACTCCAAACTTGTTTTCTACTCTTGTCCTTCTGGTTATAGCTTTGTTTAAATTATATCTTACTGTATACCAAGTCTTGGGACCAACGAAAAGGGTATGGTGAGTCTCATGATCGAAATTCTTGCCCAAGTACCTGCTCTGGGTGTAACCCCAGGGGGAGCAAATAAGCTGCGAGCTTTCCGACGACAACTCCAAACTTGTTTTCTACTCTTGTCCTTCTGGTTATAGCTTTGTTTAAATTATATCTTACTGTATACCAAGTCTTGGGACCAACGAAAAGGGTATGGTGAGTCTCATGATCGAAATTCTTGCCCAAGTACCTGCTCTGGGTGTAACCCAGGGGGAGCAAATAAGCTGCGAGCTTTCCGACGACAACTCCAAACTTGTTTTCTACTCTTGTCCTTCTGGTTATAGCTTTGTTTAAATTATATCTTACTGTATACCAAGTCTTGGGACCAACGAAAAGGGTATGGTGAGTCTCATGATCGAAATTCTTGCCCAAGTACCTGCTCTGGGTGTAACCCCAGGGGGAGCAAATAAGCTGCGAGCTTTCCGACGACAACTCCAAACTTGTTTTCTACTCTTGTCCTTCTGGTTATAGCTTTGTTTAAATTATATCTTACTGTATACCAAGTCTTGGGACCAACGAAAAGGGTATGGTGAGTCTCATGATCGAAATTCTTGCCCAAGTACCTGCTCTGGGTGTAACCCAGGGGGAGCAAATAAGCTGCGAGCTTTCCGACGACAACTCCAAACTTGTTTTCTACTCTTGTCCTTCTGGTTATAGCTTTGTTTAAATTATATCTTACTGTATACCAAGTCTTGGGACCAACGAAAAGGGTATGGTGAGTCTCATGATCGAAATTCTTGCTCAAGTACCTGCTCTGGGTGTAACCCCTGGGGGAGCAAATAAGCTGCGAGCTTTCCGACGACAACTCCAAACTTGTTTTCTACTCTTGTCCTTCTGGTTATAGCTTTGTTTAAATTATATCTTACTGTATACCAAGTCTTGGGACCAACGAAAAGGGTATGGTGAGTCTCTATTCCGAAATTCTTCCCTCGTACCCGTTGCGTCGC
>JAJSRW010002021.1:0-20000 GCA_022414725.1 Microglena sp. YARC | reverse complement strand
ATTGTCTCCAACTCTTTCATACTAACCTATGTTAGTTAAGCTTCAGCTTAGGTTCATAGCCTGACTGTTGCAAACAGTTATGTCTTATCACGTTGAGTACTTAAGTGATTGAGGCTTATTAAGTTACTATGGTTGTATGTAACTTATAGCTGTTTGTACAGTGTGCTGACGTTAATAATATTGAGGTCTACATGCACTTTGTTTTTGTGGGATGGGGCTCCGCCCCTGGGCGCCGCTCCGCTCCAAAACGCTCCGCTTAGAGCTCCGCACATTCTTAAGTTCTTCTTCGCCCCGCGAGGCACCCCGTGAGGCGCCCCGCGAGGCACCCCGTGAGGCACCCCGTGAGGCGCCCCGCGAGGCACCCCGTGAGGCACCCCGTGAGGCGCCCCGCGAGGCACCCCGTGAGGCACCCCGTGAGGCACCCCGTGAGGCACCCCGTGAGGCGCCCCGCGAGGCACTCCGTGAGGCACCCCGTGAGGCACCCCGTGAGGCGCCCCGCGAGGCGCCCCGCGAGGCACCCCGTGAGGCACCCCGTGAGGCACCCCGTGAGGCACCCCGTGAGGCACCCCGTGAGGCACTCTGATTTTCATTGATACTTGCACGATACTCCACGAATCCCTAGGCTAACTCAGGCTATTTTGCGTTATTTCGGTCTTTTTCAGGCTTTCCCAGGCTATTTTCCGATACTTGCCCGATACTTCACCGTCTCCTAGGCTATTTCGGGTTATTTCAGGCTATTTTAGGCTATTCCAGGCTTTTCATCGATCCTCGCACGTTAAATCACCGTCTTCCAGGCTATTTCAGGCTATTCCAGGCTTTTCATCGATCCTCGCACGTTAAATCACCGTCTTCCAGGCTATTTCAGGCTATTTCAGGCTTTTCATCGATCCTCGCACGTTAAATCACCGTCTTCCAGGCTATGTCAGGCTATTTCAGGCTATTTCGGGCTATTTCGGGCTATTTCAGGCTATTCCAGGCTATTTCATCGATCCTCGCACGTCAGTTCACCGTTCCCCAGGCTATTTATCGATGATTGTCCGATACTGTCCGATATTGTCCGATATTGTCCGATACTTGTCCCATGTTGTCCGTTACTTGTCCGATATTGTCCGATATTGTCCGATATGTCACGTCAGTGAGTCCGTCTATTTCACTCCCTTTCGGTCTAATTTTTTCCATGTTGTTCCAGGCTGTTCCAGGCTATGTTTATGCTTTTACAGGCTACCCTAAGGTGTTGTAGGGCTATTATTAGGCTGCGTTAGTCTATAGTTAGTGGCATGCTCACCCAAACATTCTGCTATGTGGGTTATGCTTCCTTCTAGTCACCTTTTCGTTCTGTGGGACTTCCATACTCGTGCTCTACTCTTGTCCCTTGGGCACAACTCAGTATGCATATCATCTGAGCGCTTACAAAGTTTTGGGAGGAAACATTTTGAGGCAGGGCGACTCTCTCTCTTGAGAAATGCTTCCTCAGGTACCTGCTCAGGGTGTAACACCAGGGGTTCAGGTCAGCAATAACCTACCGCGACACTCTCAATTCCATTTCTACTCCCTTCCTCTTGGCTACAGCTTGTTTTCAATCACATCTAACCATATACACACTCTTAGGACAATCTATCCATGCATGGTGGCTCTCTTTATAAAAATCCTTCCTCAAGTACCTGCTCAGGGTGTAACACCTGGGTCAGGGTCTGAAAAGGCTTGCGCGACACTCTCAAATTCATTTCCCACTCATCTCCTCTTGGTAACAGCTTCTTTTATGTCACATCTAACCATACACAAACTATTGGGGCCATCCAATTCATTTTGAATGCTCTCTCATTTAAAAAGATCTTGCCCAAGTACCTGCTCTGGGTGTAACCCTAGGGGGCTCAGCTCACCCAACATTTTCTCTATTTATTAATACCTGATTCCTGACTCTTTCGATAAGTCATATCTAGCCATACACAAACTCTTGGGGCCATCCAATTTGTTTCGAATGCTCTCTCATTTAAAAAGATCTTCCCCAAGTACCTGCTCTGGGTGTAACCCTAGGGGGCTCAGCTCACCCAACATTTTATCTATTTATTAATACCTGATTCCTGACCCTTTCCTCTTGGCCACAGGTCGGTTTAAGTCATATCTAGCCATACACAAACTCTTGGGGCCATCCAATTTGTTTCGAATGCTCTCTCATTTAAAAAGATCTTGCCCAAGTACCTGCTCTGGGTGTAACCCTAGGGGGCTCAGCTCACCCAACATTTTCTCTATTTATTAATACCTGATTCCTGACCCTTTCCTCTTGGCCACAGGTCGGTTTAAGTCATATCTAGCCATACACAAACTCTTGGGGCCATCCAATTTGTTTCGAATGCTCTCTCATTTAAAAAGATCTTGCCCAAGTACCTGCTCTGGGTGTAACCCTAGGGGGCTCAGCTCACCCAACATTTTCTCTATTTATTAATACCTGATTCCTGACCCTTTCCTCTTGGCCACAGGTCGGTTTAAGTCATATCTAGCCATACACAAACTCTTGGGGCCATCCAATTTGTTTCGAATGCTCTCTCATTTAAAAAGATCTTGCCCAAGTACCTGCTCTGGGTGTAACCCTAGGGGGCTCAGCTCACCCAACATTTTCTCTATTTATTAATACCTGATTCCTGACCCTTTCCTCTTGGCCACAGGTCGGTTTAAGTCATATCTAGCCATACACAAACTCTTGGGGCCATCCAATTTGTTTCGAATGCTCTCTCATTTAAAAAGATCTTGCCAAGTACCTGCTCTGGGTGTAACCCTAGGGGGCTCAGCTCACCCAACATTTTCTCTATTTATTAATACCTGATTCCTGACCCTTTCCTCTTGGCCACAGGTCGGTTTAAGTCATATCTAGCCATACACAAACTCTTGGGGCCATCCAATTTGTTTCGAATGCTCTCTCATTTAAAAAGATCTTGCCCAAGTACCTGCTCTGGGTGTAACCCTAGGGGGCTCAGCTCACCCAACATTTTCTCTATTTATTAATACCTGATTCCTGACCCTTTCCTCTTGGCCACAGGTCGGTTTAAGTCATATCTAGCCATACACAAACTCTTGGGGCCATCCAATTTGTTTCGAATGCTCTCTCATTTAAAAAGATCTTGCCCAAGTACCTGCTCTGGGTGTAACCCTAGGGGGCTCAGCTCACCCAACATTTTCTCTATTTATTAATACCTGATTCCTGACCCTTTCCTCTTGGCCACAGGTCGGTTTAAGTCATATCTAGCCATACACAAACTCTTGGGGCCATCCAATTTGTTTCGAATGCTCTCTCATTTAAAAAGATCTTGCCCAAGTACCTGCTCTGGGTGTAACCCTAGGGGGCTCAGCTCACCCAACATTTTCTCTATTTATTAATACCTGATTCCTGACCCTTTCCTCTTGGCCACAGGTCGGTTTAAGTCATATCTAGCCATACACAAACTCTTGGGGCCATCCAATTTGTTTCGAATGCTCTCTCATTTAAAAAGATCTTGCCCAAGTACCTGCTCTGGGTGTAACCCTAGGGGGCTCAGCTCACCCAACATTTTCTCTATTTATTAATACCTGAAACCCCCCTCTTGGCCACAGGTCGGTTTAAGTCATATCTAGCCATACACAAACTCTTGGGGCCATCCAATTTGTTTCGAATGCTCTCTCATTTAAAAAGATCTTGCCCAAGTACCTGCTCTGGGTGTAACCCTAGGGGGCTCAGCTCACCCAACATTTTCTCTATTTATTAATACCTGATTCCTGACCCTTTCCTCTTGGCCACAGGTCGGTTTAAGTCATATCTAGCCATACACAAACTCTTGGGGCCATCCAATTTGTTTCGAATGCTCTCTCATTTAAAAAGATCTTGCCCAAGTACCTGCTCTGGGTGTAACCCTAGGGGGCTCAGCTCACCCAACATTTTCTCTATTTATTAATACCTGATTCCTGACCCTTTCCTCTTGGCCACAGGTCGGTTTAAGTCATATCTAGCCATACACAAACTCTTGGGGCCATCCAATTTGTTTCGAATGCTCTCTCATTTAAAAAGATCTTGCCCAAGTACCTGCTCTGGGTGTAACCCTAGGGGGCTCAGCTCACCCAACATTTTCTCTATTTATTAATACCTGATTCCTGACCCTTTCCTCTTGGCCACAGGTCGGTTTAAGTCATATCTAGCCATACACAAACTCTTGGGGCCATCCAATTTGTTTCGAATGCTCTCTCATTTAAAAAGATCTTGCCCAAGTACCTGCTCTGGGTGTAACCCTAGGGGGCTCAGCTCACCCAACATTTTCTCTATTTATTAATACCTGATTCCTGACCCTTTCCTCTTGGCCACAGGTCGGTTTAAGTCATATCTAGCCATACACAAACTCTTGGGGCCATCCAATTTGTTTCGAATGCTCTCTCATTTAAAAAGATCTTGCCCAAGTACCTGCTCTGGGTGTAACCCTAGGGGGCTCAGCTCACCCAACATTTTCTCTATTTATTAATACCTGATTCCTGACCCTTTCCTCTTGGCCACAGGTCGGTTTAAGTCATATCTAGCCATACACAAACTCTTGGGGCCATCCAATTTGTTTCGAATGCTCTCTCATTTAAAAAGATCTTGCCCAAGTACCTGCTCTGGGTGTAACCCTAGGGGGCTCAGCTCACCCAACATTTTCTCTATTTATTAATACCTGATTCCTGACCCTTTCCTCTTGGCCACAGGTCGGTTTAAGTCATATCTAGCCATACACAAACTCTTGGGGCCATCCAATTTGTTTCGAATGCTCTCTCATTTAAAAAGATCTTGCCCAAGTACCTGCTCTGGGTGTAACCCTAGGGGGCTCAGCTCACCCAACATTTTCTCTATTTATTAATACCTGATTCCTGACCCTTTCCTCTTGGCCACAGGTCGGTTTAAGTCATATCTAGCCATACACAAACTCTTGGGGCCATCCAATTTGTTTCGAATGCTCTCTCATTTAAAAAGATCTTGCCCAAGTACCTGCTCTGGGTGTAACCCTAGGGGGCTCAGCTCACCCAACATTTTCTCTATTTATTAATACCTGATTCCTGACCCTTTCCTCTTGGCCACAGGTCGGTTTAAGTCATATCTAGCCATACACAAACTCTTGGGGCCATCCAATTTGTTTCGAATGCTCTCTCATTTAAAAAGATCTTGCCCAAGTACCTGCTCTGGGTGTAACCCTAGGGGGCTCAGCTCACCCAACATTTTCTCTATTTATTAATACCTGATTCCTGACCCTTTCCTCTTGGCCACAGGTCGGTTTAAGTCATATCTAGCCATACACAAACTCTTGGGGCCATCCAATTTGTTTCGAATGCTCTCTCATTTAAAAAGATCTTGCCCAAGTACCTGCTCTGGGTGTAACCCTAGGGGGCTCAGCTCACCCAACATTTTCTCTATTTATTAATACCTGATTCTGACCCTTTCCTCTTGGCCACAGGTCGGTTTAAGTCATATCTAGCCATACACAAACTCTTGGGGCCATCCAATTTGTTTCGAATGCTCTCTCATTTAAAAAGATCTTGCCCAAGTACCTGCTCTGGGTGTAACCCTAGGGGGCTCAGCTCACCCAACATTTTCTCTATTTATTAATACCTGATTCCTGACCCTTTCCTCTTGGCCACAGGTCGGTTTAAGTCATATCTAGCCATACACAAACTCTTGGGGCCATCCAATTTGTTTCGAATGCTCTCTCATTTAAAAAGATCTTGCCCAAGTACCTGCTCTGGGTGTAACCCTAGGGGGCTCAGCTCACCCAACATTTTCTCTATTTATTAATACCTGATTCCTGACCCTTTCCTCTTGGCCACAGGTCGGTTTAAGTCATATCTAGCCATACACAAACTCTTGGGGCCATCCAATTTGTTTCGAATGCTCTCTCATTTAAAAAGATCTTGCCCAAGTACCTGCTCTGGGTGTAACCCTAGGGGGCTCAGCTCACCCAACATTTTCTCTATTTATTAATACCTGATTCCTGACCCTTTCCTCTTGGCCACAGGTCGGTTTAAGTCATATCTAGCCATACACAAACTCTTGGGGCCATCCAATTTGTTTCGAATGCTCTCTCATTTAAAAAGATCTTGCCCAAGTACCTGCTCTGGGTGTAACCCTAGGGGGCTCAGCTCACCCAACATTTTCTCTATTTATTAATACCTGATTCCTGACCCTTTCCTCTTGGCCACAGGTCGGTTTAAGTCATATCTAGCCATACACAAACTCTTGGGGCCATCCAATTTGTTTCGAATGCTCTCTCATTTAAAAAGATCTTGCCCAAGTACCTGCTCTGGGTGTAACCCTAGGGGGCTCAGCTCACCCAACATTTTCTCTATTTATTAATACCTGATTCCTGACCCTTTCCTCTTGGCCACAGGTCGGTTTAAGTCATATCTAGCCATACACAAACTCTTGGGGCCATCCAATTTGTTTCGAATGCTCTCTCATTTAAAAAGATCTTGCCCAAGTACCTGCTCTGGGTGTAACCTAGGGGGCTCAGCTCACCCAACATTTTCTCTATTTATTAATACCTGATTCCTGACCCTTTCCTCTTGGCCACAGGTCGGTTTAAGTCATATCTAGCCATACACAAACTCTTGGGGCCATCCAATTTGTTTCGAATGCTCTCTCATTTAAAAAGATCTTGCCCAAGTACCTGCTCTGGGTGTAACCCTAGGGGGCTCAGCTCACCCAACATTTTCTCTATTTATTAATACCTGATTCCTGACCCTTTCCTCTTGGCCACAGGTCGGTTTAAGTCATATCTAGCCATACACAAACTCTTGGGGCCATCCAATTTGTTTCGAATGCTCTCTCATTTAAAAAGATCTTGCCCAAGTACCTGCTCTGGGTGTAACCCTAGGGGGCTCAGCTCACCCAACATTTTCTCTATTTATTAATACCTGATTCCTGACCCTTTCCTCTTGGCCACAGGTCGGTTTAAGTCATATCTAGCCATACACAAACTCTTGGGGCCATCCAATTTGTTTCGAATGCTCTCTCATTTAAAAAGATCTTGCCCAAGTACCTGCTCTGGGTGTAACCCTAGGGGGCTCAGCTCACCCAACATTTTCTCTATTTATTAATACCTGATTCCTGACCCTTTCCTCTTGGCCACAGGTCGGTTTAAGTCATATCTAGCCATACACAAACTCTTGGGGCCATCCAATTTGTTTCGAATGCTCTCTCATTTAAAAAGATCTTGCCCAAGTACCTGCTCTGGGTGTAACCCTAGGGGGCTCAGCTCACCCAACATTTTCTCTATTTATTAATACCTGATTCCTGACCCTTTCCTCTTGGCCACAGGTCGGTTTAAGTCATATCTAGCCATACACAAACTCTTGGGGCCATCCAATTTGTTTCGAATGCTCTCTCATTTAAAAAGATCTTGCCCAAGTACCTGCTCTGGGTGTAACCCTAGGGGGCTCAGCTCACCCAACATTTTCTCTATTTATTAATACCTGATTCCTGACCCTTTCCTCTTGGCCACAGGTCGGTTTAAGTCATATCTAGCCATACACAAACTCTTGGGGCCATCCAATTTGTTTCGAATGCTCTCTCATTTAAAAAGATCTTGCCCAAGTACCTGCTCTGGGTGTAACCCTAGGGGGCTCAGCTCACCCAACATTTTCTCTATTTATTAATACCTGATTCCTGACCCTTTCCTCTTGGCCACAGGTCGGTTTAAGTCATATCTAGCCATACACAAACTCTTGGGGCCATCCAATTTGTTTCGAATGCTCTCTCATTTAAAAAGATCTTGCCCAAGTACCTGCTCTGGGTGTAACCCTAGGGGGCTCAGCTCACCCAACATTTTCTCTATTTATTAATACCTGATTCCTGACCCTTTCCTCTTGGCCACAGGTCGGTTTAAGTCATATCTAGCCATACACAAACTCTTGGGGCCATCCAATTTGTTTCGAATGCTCTCTCATTTAAAAAGATCTTGCCCAAGTACCTGCTCTGGGTGTAACCCTAGGGGGCTCAGCTCACCCAACATTTTCTCTATTTATTAATACCTGATTCCTGACCCTTTCCTCTTGGCCACAGGTCGGTTTAAGTCATATCTAGCCATACACAAACTCTTGGGGCCATCCAATTTGTTTCGAATGCTCTCTCATTTAAAAAGATCTTGCCCAAGTACCTGCTCTGGGTGTAACCCTAGGGGGCTCAGCTCACCCAACATTTTCTCTATTTATTAATACCTGATTCCTGACCCTTTCCTCTTGGCCACAGGTCGGTTTAAGTCATATCTAGCCATACACAAACTCTTGGGGCCATCCAATTTGTTTCGAATGCTCTCTCATTTAAAAAGATCTTGCCCAAGTACCTGCTCTGGGTGTAACCCTAGGGGGCTCAGCTCACCCAACATTTTCTCTATTTATTAATACCTGATTCCTGACCCTTTCCTCTTGGCCACAGGTCGGTTTAAGTCATATCTAGCCATACACAAACTCTTGGGGCCATCCAATTTGTTTCGAATGCTCTCTCATTTAAAAAGATCTTGCCCAAGTACCTGCTCTGGGTGTAACCCTAGGGGGCTCAGCTCACCCAACATTTTCTCTATTTATTAATACCTGATTCCTGACCCTTTCCTCTTGGCCACAGGTCGGTTTAAGTCATATCTAGCCATACACAAACTCTTGGGGCCATCCAATTTGTTTCGAATGCTCTCTCATTTAAAAAGATCTTGCCCAAGTACCTGCTCTGGGTGTAACCCTAGGGGGCTCAGCTCACCCAACATTTTCTCTATTTATTAATACCTGATTCCTGACCCTTTCCTCTTGGCCACAGGTCGGTTTAAGTCATATCTAGCCATACACAAACTCTTGGGGCCATCCAATTTGTTTCGAATGCTCTCTCATTTAAAAAGATCTTGCCCAAGTACCTGCTCTGGGTGTAACCCTAGGGGGCTCAGCTCACCCAACATTTTCTCTATTTATTAATACCTGATTCCTGACCCTTTCCTCTTGGCCACAGGTCGGTTTAAGTCATATCTAGCCATACACAAACTCTTGGGGCCATCCAATTTGTTTCGAATGCTCTCTCATTTAAAAAGATCTTGCCCAAGTACCTGCTCTGGGTGTAACCCTAGGGGGCTCAGCTCACCCAACATTTTCTCTATTTATTAATACCTGATTCCTGACCCTTTCCTCTTGGCCACAGGTCGGTTTAAGTCATATCTAGCCATACACAAACTCTTGGGGCCATCCAATTTGTTTCGAATGCTCTCTCATTTAAAAAGATCTTGCCCAAGTACCTGCTCTGGGTGTAACCCTAGGGGGCTCAGCTCACCCAACATTTTCTCTATTTATTAATACCTGATTCCTGACCCTTTCCTCTTGGCCACAGGTCGGTTTAAGTCATATCTAGCCATACACAAACTCTTGGGGCCATCCAATTTGTTTCGAATGCTCTCTCATTTAAAAAGATCTTGCCCAAGTACCTGCTCTGGGTGTAACCCTAGGGGGCTCAGCTCACCCAACATTTTCTCTATTTATTAATACCTGATTCCTGACCCTTTCCTCTTGGCCACAGGTCGGTTTAAGTCATATCTAGCCATACACAAACTCTTGGGGCCATCCAATTTGTTTCGAATGCTCTCTCATTTAAAAAGATCTTGCCCAAGTACCTGCTCTGGGTGTAACCCTAGGGGGCTCAGCTCACCCAACATTTTCTCTATTTATTAATACCTGATTCCTGACCCTTTCCTCTTGGCCACAGGTCGGTTTAAGTCATATCTAGCCATACACAAACTCTTGGGGCCATCCAATTTGTTTCGAATGCTCTCTCATTTAAAAAGATCTTGCCCAAGTACCTGCTCTGGGTGTAACCCTAGGGGGCTCAGCTCACCCAACATTTTCTCTATTTATTAATACCTGATTCCTGACCCTTTCCTCTTGGCCACAGGTCGGTTTAAGTCATATCTAGCCATACACAAACTCTTGGGGCCATCCAATTTGTTTCGAATGCTCTCTCATTTAAAAAGATCTTGCCCAAGTACCTGCTCTGGGTGTAACCCTAGGGGGCTCAGCTCACCCAACATTTTCTCTATTTATTAATACCTGATTCCTGACCCTTTCCTCTTGGCCACAGGTCGGTTTAAGTCATATCTAGCCATACACAAACTCTTGGGGCCATCCAATTTGTTTCGAATGCTCTCTCATTTAAAAAGATCTTGCCAAGTACCTGCTCTGGGTGTAACCCTAGGGGGCTCAGCTCACCCAACATTTTCTCTATTTATTAATACCTGATTCCTGACCCTTTCCTCTTGGCCACAGGTCGGTTTAAGTCATATCTAGCCATACACAAACTCTTGGGGCCATCCAATTTGTTTCGAATGCTCTCTCATTTAAAAAGATCTTGCCCAAGTACCTGCTCTGGGTGTAACCCTAGGGGGCTCAGCTCACCCAACATTTTCTCTATTTATTAATACCTGATTCCTGACCCTTTCCTCTTGGCCACAGGTCGGTTTAAGTCATATCTAGCCATACACAAACTCTTGGGGCCATCCAATTTGTTTCGAATGCTCTCTCATTTAAAAAGATCTTGCCCAAGTACCTGCTCTGGGTGTAACCCTAGGGGGCTCAGCTCACCCAACATTTTCTCTATTTATTAATACCTGATTCCTGACCTTTCCTCTTGGCCACAGGTCGGTTTAAGTCATATCTAGCCATACACAAACTCTTGGGGCCATCCAATTTGTTTCGAATGCTCTCTCATTTAAAAAGATCTTGCCCAAGTACCTGCTCTGGGTGTAACCCTAGGGGGCTCAGCTCACCCAACATTTTCTCTATTTATTAATACCTGATTCCTGACCCTTTCCTCTTGGCCACAGGTCGGTTTAAGTCATATCTAGCCATACACAAACTCTTGGGGCCATCCAATTTGTTTCGAATGCTCTCTCATTTAAAAAGATCTTGCCCAAGTACCTGCTCTGGGTGTAACCCTAGGGGGCTCAGCTCACCCAACATTTTCTCTATTTATTAATACCTGATTCCTGACCCTTTCCTCTTGGCCACAGGTCGGTTTAAGTCATATCTAGCCATACACAACTCTTGGGGCCATCCAATTTGTTTCGAATGCTCTCTCATTTAAAAGATCTTGCCCAAGTACCTGCTCTGGGTGTAACCCTAGGGGGCTCAGCTCACCCAACATTTTCTCTATTTATTAATACCTGATTCCTGACCCTTTCCTCTTGGCCACAGGTCGGTTTAAGTCATATCTAGCCATACACAAACTCTTGGGGCCATCCAATTTGTTTCGAATGCTCTCTCATTTAAAAAGATCTTGCCCAAGTACCTGCTCTGGGTGTAACCCTAGGGGGCTCAGCTCACCCAACATTTTCTCTATTTATTAATACCTGATTCTGACCCTTTCCTCTTGGCCACAGGTCGGTTTAAGTCATATCTAGCCATACACAAACTCTTGGGGCATCCAATTTGTTTCGAATGCTCTCTCATTTAAAAAGATCTTGCCCAAGTACCTGCTCTGGGTGTAACCCTAGGGGGCTCAGCTCACCCAACATTTTCTCTATTTATTAATACCTGATTCCTGACCCTTTCCTCTTGGCACAGGTCGGTTTAAGTCATATCTAGCCATACACAAACTCTTGGGGCCATCCAATTTGTTTCGAATGCTCTCTCATTTAAAAAGATCTTGCCCAAGTACCTGCTCTGGGTGTAACCCTAGGGGGCTCAGCTCACCCAACATTTTCTCTATTTATTAATACCTGATTCATGACCCTTTCCTCTTGGCCACAGGTCGGTTTAAGTCATATCTAGCCATAACAAACTCTTGGGGCCATCCAATTTGTTTCGAATGCTCTCTCATTTAAAAAGATCTTGCCAAGTACCTGCTCTGGGTGTAAAGGGGGCTCAGCTCAGCATACATTTTCTCTATTTATTAATACTGATTCCTGACCCTTTCCTCTTGGCCACAGGTCGGTTTAAGTCATATCTAGCCATACACAAACTCTTGGGGCCATCCAATTTGTTTCGAATGCTCTCTCATTTAAAAAGATAACCCTCTCAAAGGTCGGTTTAAGGACAAACTCTTGGGGCCATCCAATTTGTTTCATGCTCTCTCATTTAAAAAGATCTTGCCAAGTACCTGCTCTGGGTGTAACCCTAAGCTCAGCTCATTTTTCTAATTCTTTGTTTAAATTATAAGTTCTTGGGACAACGAAAAGGGTATGGTGAGTCTCATGATCGAAATTCTTGCCCAAGTACCTGCTTTGGGTGTAACCAGGGGGAGAGATAAGCTGCGAGCTTTCGACGACAACTCAAACTTGTTTTTATTCTTGTCCCTTCTGGTTATAGTTTGTTTAAATTATATCTTTATGTATACCAAGTCTTGGGACCAACGAAAAGGGTATGGTGAGTCTCATGATCGAGAATTCTTGCCCCAAGTACCTGCTCTGGGTGTAACCCAGGGGGAGCAATAAGCTGCGAGCTTTCCGACGACAATCAAATTGTTTTCTACTCTTGTCCTTCTGGTTATGCTTTGTTTAAATTATATCTACTGTATACCAGTCTTGGGACCAACGAAAAGGGTATGGTGAGTCTCATGATCGAAATTCTTGCCCAAGTACTGCTCTGGGTGTAACCCAGGGGGAGCAAATAAGCTGCGAGCTTTCCGACGACAACTCCAAACTTGTTTTCTACTCTTGTCCTCTGGTATAGTCTTGGGCTTTGTTTAAATTATATCTTACTGTAGTACCAAGTCCTTCTTTGGGACCAACGAAAAGGGTATGGTGAGTCTCATGATCGAAATTCTTGCCCAAGTACCTGCTCTGGTGTAACCCAGGGGGAGCAAATAAGCTGCGAGCTTTTCCGACGACAACTCCAAACTTGTTTTTCTACTCTTGTCCTCTAGGTTATAGCTTTGTTTAAATTATATATCTTACTGTTACCAGTCTTGGGACAACGAAAAGGGTATGGTGAGTCTCATGATGAAATTCTTGCCAAGTACTGCCTGCTTGGGTGTACAGGGGGAGCAATAAGCTGCGAGCTTTCCCGACGACATCCAACTTGTTTTCTACTCTTTGTCTTCTGTTATAGCTTTGTTTTTAAATTATATCTTACTGTATACGCAAGTCTTGGGACCAACGAAAAGGGTATGGTGAGTCTCATGATCGAAATTCTTGCTGGCAAGTACTTGCTCTGGGTGTAACCCCTGGGGGAGCAAATAAGCTGCGAGCTTTCCGACGACAATCCAAACTTGTTTTCTACTCTTGTCCTTCTGGTTATAGCTTTGTTTTTAAATTAGTTATCTGGGACCAAGAAAGGGTACGTGTATACTCAAGTCTTGGGACCAACGAAAAAAAGGACCAGGCTACGACAACTCAAAGGGTATGCTTTGAAGTCTCTATCTTGTCCCTTCTAGTTATAGCTTTGGTTTAAAGATATATATATTAAATACCAATCTTGGACAACGATTCACGAAATTTTACGTTGACCGTTGCGTCGCCTTTACCTTTCAAGTTTGATATATGACACACTTCTGAACGCAACTGCAAATCTACTGCTGAGCACTACGTAGATCGGGCGTTTTTTTTTTCAGATTTATGGCACCAAAAATCAGGACAATCAGACGTCAGTGGTTGATTTATGGGAATTATTATAAGTTTTTGCTGTTGGCTGGGGTGTGGTTGGGGCCTGGCTGGAGCCCAAAAGTAATACCAATGAACACATTTTCAGAGCCAAACGAGGGTGCTGGGGGTCAGAGGCCCTGCGCAGGGCTGGAAAAAAGGGAGCAGCCATTAGGTTGGGTAGGTTCTGCTCTAAGGTCCACCTTATGTCGGGGGGAAGAGGAATGCGGCGTCGAACCAAAAGCGGCTTTGAGTAGCCTCTGGTTGCCTCACGGTAATCTCTGGGTTGTCTCACGGTTGTCTCACGAGTAGTCTCACGGTACTATCACAGGTAGTTCACGGCAAGAGGCCGCAAATGTTAGCCTAAAATGTAACCAAAAATGGCGGCGGGAGCGGCGTCAGGGTAGGGTTTGTTGTGTTTACGTGTGGCCAGGTCTTAGCTCACGGTAGCCCCCACGGCAGTGCCACACGGCTTTGGGCGCAAATGTTACTGGTAAACGAAATGCGGCGTCGGCAGGTCTAGCTCACGGTAGTCCCTCACGGAGTGCCACGCCGGGGCGCAAATGTTACCTGAAATGTAACCAAAATGCGGCGTCGGCCAGGTATAGCCTACGGTAGCCCCAGGCAGTGCCACGGCGGGGCCGCAAATGTTACATGAAATGTAACCAAAATGCGGCGTCGGCAGGTTCTAGCTCACGGTAGTCCTCACGCAGTGCCACGGCCGGGGCGCAATGTTAACTGAAATGTACGAATGCGGCGTCGGCCAGGTCTAGCTCAGGTAGTCCTCACGGCAGTGCCACGGTCCGGGGCCGCAAATGTTACCTGAAATGTAACAACAATGCGGCGTCGGCCAGTCTAGCTCAGGTAGTCCTAAACGGCAGTGCACGAACTGGGCGCAAATGTTACCTGAAATGTAACAAATGCGGCGTCGGCCGGTCAGCTCACGGTGTCCCTCACGGCAGTGCCACGGCCGGGGCGCAAATGTTACATGAAATGTAACCAAATGCGGCGTCGGCAGGTCACAGGTAGCTCACGTAGTCCCACGGCAAATGCGGGGTCGCCAGGTCCAGCTCAACGGTAGTGCCCACGGCCTGGGCCGCAATGTTACTGAAATGTAACCAAAATGCGGCGTCGGCAGGTCTAGCTCCACGGTAGTCCCAGGCAGTGCACGGCTGGGCCGCAAATTGTTACTGAAATGTAAGCAAAATGCGGCGTCGGCCAGGTCTAGCTCAACGTAGTCCCCACGGCAGTGCCACGGCCGGGGCGCAAAATGTTACTGAATGTAACCAAAATGCGGCGGTCGGCCCAGGTCTTAGCTCAGGTAGTCCCCACGGCAGTGCCACGGCGGGGCGCAAATGTTACTGAAATGTAACCAAAATGCGGCGTCGGCCAAACACAGCCTGGGGCAGTCTCACGGTAGTCTCTGGGTTGTCACAGACGGTAGTTCTCACGGTAGTCTCACGGTAGTTCACGTAGTGCTCACGGTTTGTGCACGGCTGGGGCGAAATGTGTTTACCTGAAATGTAACCAAAAATGCGGCGTCGGCAAACGACACAGCCTGGGGTAGTCCACAGGTAGTCTTTGGGTTGTCTCACGGTAGTCTCACGGTAGTTTTCACGATTGTGCCACGGTTGGGGCCGCAAATGTTTACCTGAAATGTAACCAAAATGCGGCGTCGGCCAGGTGTAACTCACGGAGTCTCACGGTAATTAGGGGTAGTCCAAAGGTTGTGTGGTTGTGCCACGGGTAGTAACCTGTCAGCGCTGCTAATTTATGCTTAAACGCTGATTAGCGGCAGAGCTGCAGTCCACTATTGCCTTGATCCACGCTGACATGGAGGATGTAATCCCTAAGGTGTCCTTAGTACGGTGGGAGATCAACGAGTGACGGAGGAAAAATTTGCCCTGTTATACAATCGATGAAGTGGTCTTCAGTGTCAATGTGTTGCAACTGATTGGGTCAAGCTCAAGCGGTTTTCAAGTGCATGTTGCTACCTTGTATGTCATCATGATTATAATCATAGAGTTAAAGCTACGGCTGCTCCTTGTTTATATTGATTCCCCTGTCCGATGTATGAAACGATTGAGAGCGGGATCCTTGTTGACTTGGTTGATTATATACGTTCTGCACGTAGTCTTATCTTCTACAAGGTAGGCTAGGGAGCAGTGTTCAGCTTGGCTTACTGGTTTGTGTGCTTTCTAATCATTGCACGCTCTTTGGCTTTGATCAACGTTGTTCTCTTGCTAGCTCTATGGCTTACCTAGAAAGCTTCACTTGACATGACGTCCACTGACTAGTGTTTATTTGCTACGTACAGTGCGTTTAGTTGGGTGTATGTCTTTTTGCACCGTTGTGATAGCGGGATTTGAATCCGAAGAGCTCGAGGTAATCAACCAGCGTCGTAAACTTGGTTAGGATGTTAATTCGTTTAAGCTAATACTCTTCCCTATCCATGTAGGCGACGTTGGCTGGTCAACGCGATATCCACATCCATAGGCTGCACTAACGTGCATTTTATTGATTCCATACGTTCTTTTGGTCGTAAGGATCAGCGTTCCTTGCTTGTTGGCTTGCTTGCTTGCTTGGTCCGTTGCACGGCAGCTACTGGTTGATCTGCAGTAGTCATATGCTTGTCTCAAAAGATAAGCATGCATGTCTAAGTATTAACGTACTGCTTATACTGTGAAACTGCGAATGGCTCATTAAATCAGTTATAGTTTTATTTGATGGGTACCCCTACTCGGATAACGTAGTAAATTCTAGAGCTAATACGTGCGTACATCCCGACTTTTCTGGAAGGGACGTATTTATTAGATAAAAAGGCCAGCCGAACTTTGTTCGACTGCGTTGACCTCATGATAAACTTCACGAATCGCACGGCCTTGTGCGGCGATGTTTATTTCAAATTTCTGCCCTATCAACTTTCGGATGGTAGGATAGAGGCTACATGGTGGTAAACGGGTGAGGAGGATTAGGGTTCGATTCCGGAGAGGGAGCTGAGAAACGGCTTACACATCCAAGGAAGCAGCAGGCGCGCAAATTACCAATGCCGACACGGGGAGTGTAGTGACAATAAATAATACCGGCATTTAATGTTGGTAATTGGAATGAGTAACACATCTAATCCTTAACGAGGATCCATTGGAGGGCAAGTCTGGTGCCACCGCGGGTAATTCCAGCTCCAATAGCGTATATTTTAAGTTTGTTGAGTTAAAAAGCTCGTAGTTGGATTTCGGGTGGGTGTTTTAGCGGTCCGGCTCTGCTGTGTACTGCTAGTGCCTATCTTTCTGTCGGGACGGGCTCTTGGCTTCATTGTCCGGTGACTCGGAGTCGACGTGGTTTACTTTTGAGTAATTAGAGTGTTCAAAGCAAGCGTTCGCTGTGAATACATAAGCATGGAATAAAACGATAGGACTCCTGGTTATCTTGTTGGTCTGATAAGAACCGGAGTAATGAATTAAGAGGGACATCGGGGGCATTCGTATTTCATTGTCAGAGGTGAAATTCTTGAGATTTATGAGAAGAGAATTTGCGAAAGCATTTTGCCAAGGATGTTTTCATTAATCAAGAACGAAAGTTGGGGGCTCGAAGACGATTAGTATTACCGTCGTAGTCTCAACATAAACGATGCGATAGGGATTGGCAGGTGTTTTCGTTGATGACCTGCCAGCACCTTATGAGAAATCAAAGTTTTTGGTTCCGGGTGGGGGAGTATGGTCGAAGGCTGAAACTTAAAGAATTGACGGAAGGGCACGACCAGGCGTGGAAGCTGCGGCTTAATTTGACTCAACACGGGAAACTTACCAGGTCCAGACACGGGGAGGATTGACAGATTGAGAAGTCTCTTTCTTGATTCTGTGGGTGGTGGTTGCATGGCCGTTCTTAGTTGGTGGGTTGCCTTGTTCAGGTTGATATCGGTACGGAGAACGAGACTCAGCTGCTGACGTGTATGAGGTTAGGCTCAAAACCAGAGAATAGCTGGTCAGGTAGAACGGGTACCGGATTGGAGAGAGGTACTAATTTTTATTGTCTGGGATTATAGTTTATAGTTGTAGCGGAGATGCGTTCGGACTTCTTAGAGGGACTATTGTCGTTTAGGCATATGGAAGTGTGTGATGCAATAACAGGGTTAGCTCTGTTATGATGGCCTTAGAATGTTTCTGGGCGCACGCGCGCTACAGGCTGTTTTGCATTAGCAAGGGTGAGCCTATCGCTTGACCGAGAGGTCCGGGTAATCTTGAAACTGCAACGTGATGGGATAGATTATTTGCAATTATTTATTAGTCTGCAACGAGGAATGCGTCTAGTAAGCGCGAGTCCATTCAGCTCATCGCGTTTGATTACGTCCCT
The DNA here is from genome assembly GCA_022414725.1 of Microglena sp. YARC. NCBI lineage: Eukaryota > Viridiplantae > Chlorophyta > Chlorophyceae > Chlamydomonadales > Chlamydomonadaceae > Microglena > Microglena sp. YARC. Next base: position 2,061 of record JAJSRW010002021.1, on the reverse strand, counting down.
GCTTTGGTACACACGCCCGTCGCTCCTACACCGGATTGGTGTCGCTTGGTGAGTGTTCGGATTGGTTTTAGTTGATGGCATAACATTGGGCTTTCTGAGAAGATCCCCCTATTAAAACCTCCATCCTAGAGGAAGGAGAGTATCGTAACGGTTTTCCGTAGGTGAAACTACGTAGAAAGGAATCAATGTGAATTATAATACAACACACCACTGTGACCTTGCTATGATTAACTGGTCATGGATGCTTATTATGATCATGCCTCACTTGGTGGTTAGATTTAGTCTCTAACACCTTGGGTGGTTGTCTGGGCTGATTATAAGTAAGTGGTGATTCTTGGTCGGTTCATCTCGGACCATTGATCAGGTTTTACCTGGCGCATTTCTTTTGCAGGTATTGTGTTAAGGTGAGTTATCTGTACTAGCCGTTTGAGATGAATAGACCGCTCAGCTTTCTAAAACTTGCCTACCTAGCCGTGTTGTTTTGGTCCTTGTGGTACAAGATAGCTTTATTTTTAAAGGTGTTTTTGGTAAGGAGGTGAGTTGACTAATCGGCATTACAGCTTTGGTAATGTGTATTACAAAGCTCAGTTGTTAGAGATCTTTCTCTTTATTTACAGCAGTGAATTTGAAGCTAGGGGTTACCCGTTAAGGGAGTTTGGCCGAAGCTGATGGGAGTCGGGCTTTTCCCTCAACATTGAAACATACAACACAACTTACACTGAAGTCAACGGATGGAGCTCATATCGGCTTGTCGATTGACTCTGTAAACTAAGAGTAATCTTAAAAAACGGATATCTTGGCTCTCGTAAACGATGAATAAGCGCAGACGAATACTGCCGCAGTGCGTAGTGTGAACTTGCAGAAGTTTGCCGTGAAGTCTTAAATCTTTGAACGCAATTTGGCTCTGGGCTTTGGCCCAAGCATAGTCTGCCTAGCGTCGGGTTTAAATCTCTCGAATTTATAAGCTCCCCTACATATTAAATTGGTACCCTATGTATTTATATTAGTTGGTATGGGTTTGGAGTCGATATTGTCGCAGAGAACTGGCAGTTGCAACACTATATGGCTCCTCTGCTCTACTATGACGCATCGTTAAACGAGCTGGTGTAGAGTTCTAAAGTCAGTACGCCTATGTGTTTGGTTTGCTAAGACACGAGTAGCGATTATTGCAAAGGACGTTTTAACGGACCGCAACTGGTAGTGAGGCATCTGATGGTTAGCAGTAATGGGATTGAGCCATACTTGTTTGACGTGTGTAGCCTTGTAAATACGTGTGGTATCTCAAGCTGGTCGTGGTTTAAGCCTTGGCTATAATTCCTGCTAAACGATAGCGCCAATACGATTGTTGGTAATCCAGGAGCCCTGTTCGATTACTATGATAATTGTGTAACTAAACAATAGCGGAACTGTGGGAACTGAGTTGATTGTAAACATTTTTCAGATATTCTCTAGCGTTATGCTTTTGAATGGTTTGATACTATGTGACCCTGCTTTTATTAAACTTATTATTTCGAACTGAAGCTCAGAGTGCAAAGAAAACCTCTGCGACTTAAAGCGGATATTCAATAAGCGGAGGACAGAAATAACCAGGATTACCGATAGTCACATGGCGCAGTGGGAAACCGGAATAGCCAACTTCCAAAATATTCTTTGAAAGTTTGTAGTCTAACTCAGAGTGTTCTAAGCGAGCTGGTGACCTAATCTGCTGGAAAGGCAGCGTCCGAGAGGTGTGAGTAACCCGGATGGTCCTCGGTTTTTTGTTCCGTTCGACGAGGTGCTTTCGTAAGAGTCACGCTTGTTTTGGGAATAGCTAGGTGCAAATGGGAGGTAAATCCCTTCAGGCTAATACTGACGGAGAGGCGATAGACGAACAATGTAACCGGATGAGGAGAAAGATAGAAAGATACTTTGAAAAGAAGAGTTAAAGTGGGCTTGAAATTGTAAAGAGGAAGCCGTTGCAAGGTGTCGTTTGCAACGTAGGCTTATGGCAGTTTTGGAGACAGTTGTATGCGCTAGCGTGTGGTAAACAGCATGGATGTCGACTGCCAACGAGCTTCCGCA
>JAJSRW010000843.1:0-42889 GCA_022414725.1 Microglena sp. YARC | reverse complement strand
AAACACCTGTAATTTGAGCAGAACAGGACAGCCAACACACAGCCACACATGTGATTTTCACAGCACGTTTATTTAATTAGTAGTTTTTCATTTTATTAAAATGTTGTTCAAATGATTTAGGACAATTAATTTATGTGCCCATATTTGATTTGAAACACCTTGTGAATTTCGCCAGCAACACCAACACACAGCCTCACACATTGACTTGGCCAACAGCACGTTATTTATTTAGTAGTTTCATTTTATTGAAAGATTATGTTGTTCTAGTATACGTTAACAATGTAATTTATTGCCCAATTTGATTTGAAAACACCTTGTGAATTTGAGCCAGCAGACAGCCACACACAAGCTCACCATTGACTTTTGCACAGGCACGGTTTATTTAATTTAGGGTAGTTTTTCATTTTATGAAAGATCATGTTGCTGTGCAGTAACCTAGGACAATTAATTATGTGCCCATATTTGAATTAAACACCTTGTAATTTAGCACAGGACACAACACCACAGCTCCACATGGACTTTTTTCCACAGCACGTTTATTTAATTTTAGTAGTTTTTCATTTTATTAAAATTATGTTGTGTCTAGTATTGAGTTAGACAATTAATTTATGTGCCCATATTTATGTACAACACCTTTGTGAATTTACAGCACGACAGCCAACCACACAGCTCACACATGTGACTTTTGCAACAGCACGTTTATTATTTAGTAGTTTTCATTTATTAAATGATTTGTTGATTTTGCTAGTATAGTTAGGGACAATGTAATTAGTGCCCATATTATGAAACACCTGTGAATTTGAGCAGCCAGACACCAAAACACACACTCACACATTGACTTTGCACAGCCACGTTTATTTAATTTGAGGTATTTTTCATTATTGAAAGGCACATTTTGCTATATGAGCTAGGAAATAATTAGTGCCCATATTATTTGGAAACACCTTTGTGAATTTGGCAGCAACAGCCAACACACACTCACAACATTGACTTTTGCACAGCATTATTTAATTTTAGTAGTTTTTCATTTATTGAAAGATTATGTGTGTCTAGTATTATTAGGACAATTAATTTATGTGCCCATATTTGATTGGAAAACACCTTTTGAATTTGAGCAGCAGGGACAGCCAACACACAGCTCACACATGATGTTTGCACACACGTTTATTTAATTTAGGTAGTTTTTCATTTTATTGAAAGATTATGTTTTGCTAGTATGAGGTTAGACAATTAATTTATGTGCCCATATTGATTTGGAAACACCTTGTGAATTTAGCAGCAGACAGCCAAGCACACAGCCCACCATACTTTTCACAGGCACGTATTTATTTAGTAGTATTTTCATTTATGAAACATATGTTGTGTGCTAGTATGAGTTAGGAACAATTAATTATGGCCCATAATTTGATTGAAACACCTTTGATTCAGAGCCAGACAGCCAACATCACAGCTCACACATCCTGACTTTTCACAGGCACTTTATAATTGACGTAGTTTTCCATTTTATTAAAGGATCAGTCTGTGTACTAGGTATGAAGTTAGGACAATGTAATTTATTGCCCCATATTTGATTTTGGAAACACCTTTGAATTTGGCAAGCAGCAGCCACACACACTCACACATTAACTTTTGCACAGCACGTTTATTTAATTTTAGGTATTTTTCATTTTATGAAAGATTATGTTGTGCTAGTATAGTAGACAATGTAATTTATGTGCCCATATTTATTTGAAACACCTGTGAATCTTGAGCAGCAGGACAGCCAACACACACTCACACATTACTTGCACAGGCACGTTGTTATTTAATTTAGTATTTTCATTTTATTGAAAGGATTATTTGTGTGCTAGTATGAGTTAGACAATGTAATTATGTGCCCATATTTGATTTGGAAACACCTTTGAATTTGAGCAGAGACACCACACAACACTCACCACATGGACTTTTGCAACAGCACGTTTATTAATTAGGTAGTTTTTCATTCTATTGAAAGATTATGTTGTGTGCTATATGAAGGTAGGACAAGTAATTATGCCCAATTTGATTGGAAACACCTTAATGACACAGACAGCCAACACACAGCTCCACACATGTGACTTTTGCACAGCACGTCTTATTAATTTAGGTATTTCATTTTATTGAAAGATTATGGTTGTGTCTAGATGAGTTAGACAATGTAATTTATGTGCCCATTTTGATTGGAAAACACCTTTAATTTGAGCAGCAGGACAGCCAACACACAGCTCACACATGTGACTTTTTGCACAGGCACGTTTATTTAATTTTATAGTTTTTCATTTATTGAACAAATTATGTGTGTGCTAGTATGAGTTAACAAGTCAATTTATGCCCATATTTGATTGAAACACCCTCGTGAATTTGACAGCAGGACACCAACACACAGCTCCAACACATGTAACTTTTCACAGCACGTTTATTTAATTTAGTAGTTTTTCATTTTATCGAAAGGATCATTGTGTGCTAGTATGAGTTAGACCAAATGTAATTTATGTGCCCATATTATTTGGAAACACCTTTTGAATTTTGAGCAGCCAGCGGACAGCAACACACCACTCACACATGTGACTTTTGCACAGGCACGTTTATTTAATTTTAGGACTTATTTTCCATTATTAAAGATTATGTTTGTTCTAGTATGAGTGGACAATGCTAATTTATCGTGCCCAATTTGATTGGAAAACACCTTGTGAATTTGACACAGGACAGCCAAAACACACAGCTCACACATTCTGACTTGCACATCGCACGTTTATTTAATTTTAGATGTGTTCATTTTATGAAAGATTCTTGTTGTGCTAGTATGAGGTTAGGACAAAATTAATTTATGCCCATATTGATTTGGAAACACCTGTGCAATTTGAACACAGACACCAAACAACACACGCTCACACATTACTTTTCACAGCACTTGATTAATTTTAGTGTTTCATTTATTGAAAGGATCTGTGTCTAGTATGAGCCTACATGTAATTATGTGCCCAATTTATTGAAACACCTTGGGAATTGAGCAGCAGACACCAACACAACAGCATCACAACATGTTTCATATGACTTTTGCACAGGCACGTTATTTAATTTTACGGTAGTTTCATTTTATTGAACCCATACCACCGCCACATAAGATTATGTTGGTGCTTAGATACGTTAGACAAGTAATTTATGTCCCATATTTGATTGGAAACACTTGCAATTGAGCAGCACACAGCCAACACACAGACTCCACACCATTGATTTTTGCACAGGCACTTTATTAATTTCTAGTAGTTTTTCATTTTATTGAAAGATTATTTTTGCTAGTATAGGTTAGACAATCTAAATTTATGTGCCCATATTGATTTGGAAACACCTTAAGTGACAGCAGCGACAGCCAACAACAGCTCACCACATTGACTTTCACAGCACTTTATTTTAATTATAGTTTTCATTATTAACAGATATTTGGCTAGGATGAGGTAGGACAATGTAATTATATTGTCCCATATTTGATTTGGAAAACACCTTGTGAATTTGAGCAGCCAGACCAGCCAACACACACTCACACATGTACTTTCGCCACAGCACGTTTATAATTTTAGTAGTTTTCATTTTATTTGAAAGATCATTGCTGTTGCTAGTATGAGCCTAGGACAATTAATTTACTCCCATATTTGATTTGAACACCTTGTGGAATTAGCAGCAGACACCAACACACAGCTCACACATGTTGACTTTTGCACAGCACGTTATTTAAGTTTTAGTAGTTTTCATTTTATTAAAAAGATATGTTGTGTTGTAGTTGATGCTTAGGACAATGTAATTTATGGCCCATATTTGATTCGGAAACACCTTGAATTTCGACCAGCAGGACAGCCAACACACAGCTCACACATGTATTTTGCACAGGCCCGCTTTATTTAATTTTAGTATTTTTCATTTTATGCAAAGATTATGTTGTTAGTATAGTTAGAACAATGACTTTATGTGCCCCAATTTGATTTCGAAACACCTTGTGAACGTTTGAGCACAGACAGCCAACACCACACTCCCCCCCCCACCATGGACTTTTGCACAGCCGTTATTAATTTAGGTATTTTTCATTTATTGAAAGATTATGTTGTGGCTAGTATTAGTTAGGACAATTAATTGTGCCCAATATTGATTTGAAACACCTGCTGAATTTGGCACAGACAGCCAACACACACTCACACATGTACTTTTCACAGGCACGTTTATTTAATTTTAGTAGTTTTCATTTTATGAAAGATTATGTGCTTGCTAGATGAGGTTAGGACAATTAATTATGTGCCCATATTTATTTGGAAAACACCTGTGAATTTGACAGCAGACACCCAAACACACACTCACACAGTGACTTTGCACAGGCACTTTTATTATTTTAGGTAGTTTTCATTTATAAAATTATGTTTGTTAGTATGAGGTTAATGACAATGTAATTTATGCCTCATATTTGATTGAACACCTTGTGAATTGAGCAGCAACAGCCAACACACAAACTCACACATGACTTTTGCACAGCACGTTTATTTAAATTAGGTAGTTTTCATTTATGTGAAAGGATATGTTGTGGCTCAAGTATGAGTAGACAATGTAATTTATGTGCCCATATTTGTATTTGGAAAACACCTTGTGATTTGACCAGCAGGACAGCAACACACAGCTCACCACATACTTTTCACAGCACGTTATTAATTTAGTAGTTTTTCATTTATTGAAAGCATTGTTGGCTTCTAGTATAGTTAGGACAATGTAATTTATTGCACATATTGATTTGAAACACCTTGTGAATTTGGCACAGCAGGACACCAACACACAGCTCACACATGACTTTCACAGGCCACGTTTTTTAATTTAGTATTTTCATTTATTGAAAATTATGTTGGTGCTAGGATGAGTTAGGACAATGTAATATTGCCCATATTAATTTGGCAAACACATTGTACTTGAGCACAGATGCCAACACACACATGACTGGTGCACAGTGGTCGCTTTTTTGTGTAGGTATTTTTAGAGGTTCTTATTTTAATTTGTTTAGGCAGGTTTTTTTTGTTATTGAAAGGAATTGTTTGTGTGCCAAATAGTTAGACACTGTAACGGTGACCATCTTTATTTGGAAAAACATTTTGGAGCAGCAGGAGGCAAACACACCATCACATCCGATATTCAGAGTACGTTGTTTTTAGTTCTTATTTTTAGGTAGTAAATTTTCATATTATTATTTTATTAAAAATTGTTGTTGCCATATAGCTTAGAACGATGTAAACTTATGCGCCCATATTTATTTGGGAAAAAACATGTGTCTTTGAGCAGCAGACTCAACACACAGCTCACATGAGACTGGTGCACAGATGCTTTCTTGTACAGTTTTCTATTTACAGGTTTTTATTGTATTGGTTTTTTATGCATAGCTTTTTTTGGGAGTATACGCAGGGTGGACGGTGTGCGAAGGCAGACGCAACCGACCGTGGCCTTACGGGGTGTTGTAGGGGGATTGAAAGGAACATTAATGGTGCACAGGCTTCCGTTTTTTTGTTCGTTAGTGAAGATACCGTTCTTATTTGTAGAGGTATTTTTTTATTGTATGGAAACGATGTTGTTATAAACCCCTAAACCCTGACCTTCCCCTCACCCTCAACCCACCCTCACCCTCAACCCTGACCCCTGACCCACCCCCCTCCCTATCCCCACCCCATATACCCCACCATATACATTGCCACCCTTTACCCTCACCCCTGACCCCACCCCCTCCCTATTCCCCACCCCATATACCCACCCCATATGCTCAACCCATATCCCCAACCCATATACCCAACCCTTTATCCCCACCCCATGTACCCAACCCATATTGCTCAAACCATATACCCAACCATATGCTCAACCCTTATCCCACCCATTACCCAACCCATATGCTCAACTCATATACCCAACCCTTATCCCCATCCATTACCCAACCCATATGCTCAACCATATACCCACCCCCGTACACCCACCCCCTATATACCACCCCATATACCCACCCCCCAATAATACCCACCCCATTATTACCACCCATATATATATCCACCCTACCCTCACCCCTGATCCCACCCCCTCCCTATCCCCACCCATATACACCACCCCCATATACCCACCCATATACCACACCTCATATATGTTGCCACCTTACCACTCACCTCCGACCCCACCCCCCTTCCCTATCACCCACCCGAGCATACCACCAACACTATATAATTAAGCCAAAACCCTTACCCACCCTCTGACCCCCCTAACCTACCCACCCGCATCCCACATATCACCCCAACACCCATAACCCACCATTACCCCCTTACCCCTACCCCCTATGCTCCCTCACTTCCCCGTAATAACGGCAGTATCCAGTCCCAGACCGGAGACCCATTGGTTGCCAGCAGGAGTGGGGAAATTGCTGGCACAGGCAGAGACCCAGGAAGCTGCTATGCACCTGTCAGTAGCTGCACCATGCGCTAGGTAATGATGAGCACTATTGGTACATTTGAAACGTGTTTAATGTGGCGTGCTCTCGTGTTGCCATTACATGTTCGGCATGCATGCATGCCTCCTAGGCAAGGCTGTTAGCATCTGTTAGGCATGGCATGGCGTGATTGGCATGGCGTGGCTTCTCGTGTTTGGCATGGCGTGTTTGGCGTGGAGTGTTTGGCATGGCGTCCCGTGATTGGCATGGCGTGGCTTCTCGTGTTTGGCATGGCGTGTTTGGCGTGGAGTGTTTGGCATGGCGTGGCGTGGCGTGATTGGCATGGCGTGGCTTCTTGTGTTGGCATGGCGGGCTTGGCCGTGTTTGGCATGGCGTGATTGGCATGGTGTGGCTTCTCGTGTTTGGCATGGTGTGTTTGGCATGGCGTGGCGTGATTGGCATGGCGTGGCTTCTCGTGTTTGGCATGGCGTGTTTCGTGGAGTTGTTTGGCATGGCGTGGCGTGATTGCATGGCGTGGCTTCTCGTGTTTGGCGCGCGTGTTTGCATGGCGTGTTAGGCATGCATGGCGTGATTGGCATGGCGTGGCTTCTCGTGTTTCGCATGGCGTGTTTTTCATGGCGTGGCTTCTTGTGTTTGCATGGGTGGCTTCTTGGCAGGCTTGTCTGCACGGCGTGTTAGGCATGGCGTGGCTTCTTTGGCATGGCGTGTTAGGCATGGCATGGCTTCTTTTAAATGGCGTGTTTGGCATGGCGTGGATTCATGTGTTTGGCATGGCGTGGTTAAAAAAATAAAAACGTCTCAAAACGTAGATCCTGAAGTACCCTTGAACCACCTTGACACAGACATACATTGGCCTGGACCCCCAAACAACCACCCAGCCCACCATACCCCCCTTCACACACAAACATGCACATTTACACACATGCACGCAGGTATCCACGCCCAGACACTGGTTGCAGCGGCAAAGTCAGCTGGGCAGGAGGGTGGAGGAGAGAAGACGGAAAGACAGGCAGTGATGTCTGTCTCTCAACCTGAAAGGCCTGCCACCTTGTTTGAAGCCTACCACAACGCCGGCAAGTCGTACGACCGCTCCATCGAACTACATCCACATAATGTATGTGACCTTCTGCTACATGCCGCCGACAGCCATCTGAAGGCATTAGCTGTCGCTCCGTCCATACAGGCAGAGGAATCCGCCTCGCAGCTGGCAGAGCGCGCAGTGCAGAGGGCAAACTCTCTCTTGCAGCTGTGCAGTGATAAGCCTGAGTATAAGGATTACATGAAGGCGCTGTCCCACAAGTTAATTACGCTCCAAAGTAGCCGTTCAATTCCAACACAATGAAAATATGATGTGTCAACAACGTCTTATTTCTTTTTGTTTAAAGCACAGAGTCTCATACATCCTTGCGGTGTCAAGTAGACTTTAACATGTAATTGAAATGAAATTTAAATTGTTACATCCGTGTAGAACCGTTACTCACAGGACGTGAAGTTAAGGACACCATAGCGTAAGCCAGAGCTAGCTATAGTCACCGTAGGACCATCTCAGTAAAAAGAATTACCACGATGCCCTGAACGACAGCATCGTAGCCCCATCATGCCAGTGCAGCTTAATACGGGGGTTTTTCACCCCGGTTGGGAAGCACCGGCACAATACAGCCGGCAAGACAAAACCTGAGAGGGGGGACGGTCTGTGTGCTAGTCCCCGGGTATCGACCCGGGGTGTGTTTCCATAAAGCGTCTGCACTGTAAAATACTCTGGAAACTAGTAATGGTGTGAGAATGGATTGTGTCCGCCAGTTTGAGGGCACAGGATCTCTGGAGACCAAGAGTGGTCATAGAAGTCAAAAAAGATGTAGAATAGTACCAGTTGTACCAACGGTAATGACTTCATAGTGAACAAGGTATCCAGCCGATCGAAGGCCATTTACTAATTCAACATGTTGGGCATGTTTAGTAATAAACTTAGTAGCATGATTAAGTATCAGAGCAGTATCCAAGCTCAAGAACCCAGAGTTCTTTATCAGACATACAGGTAGGAGAGTCTATGTCGGGTAGACGGCAAGATCAGGTCTCATTCTCTTCCAGTCCGCTACAGTATTATGGAGGGGCGTAGCCAGTCGGGAGACGTTTGCCCAGACCCCCCTTGGGTAGGGTCCTCTTCCTTGCCAGCGTCCATGATCATTCTGCGAGATCCTAGGGCTCCTGTGCAGATGGCCTTGTGGATGAGTCGCACTGCGGCGTCATGTCTCTTGATGTAGAGCCCTTGAAAGTCCGGTGTGTGCAGCCTGCCAAGATGTGGCCCGCTCCGTCCTCACAGGTGTGGCAGATGGGCATAGGGAGTTCGTGGGTGGGTGAGTGCTGGTAATATAAGGAAGTTTCCAGCGGAATGCAAGTTTACGGTTCCACAGTCTACCCCAGCGGGCTTTAAGGATGTGGAATTTAGTTTTGTGCTGGATAAGGGTTGAGGTCCAAAATTTGTTACTTGCTTGAGGAAGTTGGTGGGGGGTGTTTTCAGCCCAGGTGGTTGCATACATCCCTTTAAGAGGGTGTTGACCAAGGTGGTAGCTAGTGGGTAGGTTAGAGGTGATACCTTGTGTAAGGTTATGGTGCTAAAATTCTTGGGGAATATCTCCCATGGGTGTACGAGGAGGTTGAACTGTAGGCCAGTAAAACATTGTGGCGGGGGATTTCCCCAGTGTTATCAGTAAAATTAGTTGAGGTAGGGTGCTCAGCTGCCTTGCGTGCCAGAGTGTCTGCTCTGTCATTTCCAAGGATACCTGTGTGGGAGCGGACTATACAAAGGGTGGTGTGTGAGCCATGCAGGATGCGTTGAATGAGGTGTTTTTGAATTGATTGCAGTAATTCAGTATGGATGGAACGGGTTGTTGTGGTGGGGTCATGAATCATTTTTTTTATAAGTTGAAGAGAGCAGAGGCTGTCTGTATGAAGGGTAAGAGATTTGTCGTAATCAATGTTGAGAAGGGCTTGGTGGATGGCTACCAGTTCCGCCCGGTTTGTTAGTTTTGGTGGCCCCTATTCCCCCAGGGTTGATGGTGTAGCTTTGTCCTGCAGCCGGACATATACTGCAGCTCCTATTTTGCTAGGTTGCCCTGGTTTACCTTTTATTAGGCTACCATCTGTGTAGACCTGGAGGCCAGAGGAGGGGGTAGCAAGGTAAAGACAAGGTGGGTGATGGTAAGAGGAGAGGAGAGGAGGAGGGTGCTGGTGGAGTAGAGGTTGCCAGGATTTTTGTAAGAGATTTAAGTTTCCGAGGTAGGTGATGACAATGTCAGTGAAAGTAAGTGTGGAAGGTGGTGTGATAGTAGAGGGCTCCCAGATGAGGAGAAGGCTTTGCATGTAGTATGTCCATTGGTCGATAAAATCTGGGAGTTTAGGAAAGTAAGTAGCTTGGCTGTGGGGGTTGCACATAAGAATGAGGTTGTAATTTTGAGTGGAGGGTGGGGTGTGAGATTTGCTGCCAAGCCAAATTTCAGAGGTAGTATAAAATTCAGACTGTGGTCTAGAGTCAATGTAGTGAATCCAGGAGTGATGGAGAGAGTTTTGTAAGGGGCAGCAAGGTCATCAGGGAGGAGCATCAGGGTGCAGGTAGGGCTGAGAGTATTTTCAGCATGGTCAGCACTGGCTAGAGCCCACCTTAGAGCTTGGTGTGCTTGTGTGGTGGAGTTGGGAATGTCCACCAGTGAGCCCCCAGTCCAGATGGTAAGAAAGGGGTCTTGGTTGGAGCCAAAGAGCTGGTCAGCAGGGCTGGTAGAAGAGAAGCTGGTGAGGCTTTGGTCGTAGCTAAGAGGATTGGAGGTACGGTGGTGAGTAATGCCCAAGGCAGCTGCTGCTTGGTAGAGGAAGGGAGACAGGATGTTAGTGGCAGCAGGAGCAGCTCTGTATCTGGTGAAGAGGGCAGCTAAGTCAGTGTGGTATGTTCCTCCTTGGGTCAGTTGGTTCCATTTGGTGGGGTGGTGATTTTTAAAGTGGTCATAGTTTTGTTTAAGAGAGGTGAGCCTGTCGTTGGGAATGTGCCCAAGACAGTGACCTGTGGGTTATAAAGATATGAAGCGTTGGTAATGTGTGTGAGTGGATTGGTCATTCAAAGTAGTGAGGATGCCTGTTTGTATAATGTAGCGGAGGGTGGTTGAATGTCCCAGTCTGGGTGCCTGTCGTGTGTGTCGATGTGTAAAAGTTTGTGAACCAGATTATGATTGTCAGCATTAAATCCTGGGGAGATGGCCCATTGGCCTTGTTGCTGGAGGTTAGTGAGGTGGATGTCCTTCCTGGGATTGAGGTGTGTGGTTATCGGAGGAGTGGTTTTAAAGGTGTGGGTTAATTGGTCATATGCTGGTTGTCCCACCAGTTCAACAAGGTGAGCCGCATGGTGAGATTGAGCTTCCAGTGTATGGTGGAGGCAGTGGAGGTAAGAGGTGTGCAGTGGTGGATGCTGTATCCCATGCGTGTGTAGGAGTTGATATGGTCGTTGTGCATGATGGTTGGGGCCCATTGGACGTGGACAACGGTGGTGGTGCAAGTTTGTCGTCGTTGTAAGAGCGCTTGCCCCGCCAGCTCGTAATGTGCAGGGCTCTGTATTGAGATCCGTAAGTGAGGTGAAGCAGGCGCGCCGGAGGTGCAGGTGCGCTGCTGGCTGGGATGTCATGGCCTCGCGGATCCTGTCAGGGTGCGAGTGGAGGTTATTTTATATGCGCGGTAGAATTTGGAGGAGGAGGAGTGTCGGATCCAAGATTTGCACAAGTATTGGCGCGCTGACCAGGTGGCGTCACTGTTGGGGCAGCCCCATGCTTGGTGTGCGTGACTGCCTGCGATCTGCGTGGGCCACGCCCACCATTGTTTCCTTCCAGGTCCCCAGTGGGGTCCGCCTCGTAGTCTGCATCAGTAACGGAGGCGTGAGGTTGGTAGCGCTGGGTGAGTGGGTGGAGGATTCGATAGGAGCAGGAAATTTAACGTTGTCTGTCGTGTTCTGCGAAATCGCGTAGCCAGGCGCAAGTTGCCTGTGGGAGAGGGGGAGTGGGTCAGAGTGAGTTGGAGGAATGACGGTTTGGAGGGAGGAGGTGTGCGGTGAGGCGGTTCAGGGATCGTTTGTGGTGTTTAGTAATTTTGTGTGAAGTAATAAGAGAGAGGTCTGTAGTGCTGATAAGATGAGTTCCCATGGGGGTGACCAGGTCGTGGTATGAGTATATGTCCAGGTCGTGAAAAGGAGTCATGAGTGAGATAGGGATTGCCTGTGGCGGAAGAGGGAGAAAGTGTATGTTAAGTTTGTCAAGAAGTTCTGTGTCATTCCAAGAAATTGTTGTCAGATTTTTTAATAATTTCCAGCTGGCGGGCTAGGGACATGTATTTAAGTTGCTTGCTGGAGAGAGAGAGAGGATCTAGAGTGGTCATGGTGAAGGTTGATTGTCAAGAAGAGCCCTGGTGAGAATTCCAGGTGACCTTGGTCGTTCATGGACTGGGTGAGGGCTGTTGCAGTAATCTGAGTATATTCAGTGAGTAGAGAGGGCACCCCTAGTCCTGCCTCTGTTTTAGGGAGGTGGAGTGCTCTTGTCGGAAAGGATCTAGGAAGGGTGCAGCAGAGTTTAACTGTTTTAATACTGCTCTGTCAATGACATGAATGTCGGTTAGTGAGAAGGGAGCCACTATCATAGGATATTTAATAGCTGCTCTGACACATTGTGAGATTATTCGTAGACATTGGGTGGGGGTTGCCCTATTTTTAGCTTTAGTAAGGATATTCAAGCCTTTGCTGTGGATGGTTTCAATAGTAGAGTGGAGTTGAGTTTCCAATTTAAGGTAAGTGAGATGTGAACCCCCAGTATTTATAGGCTTGGTCTGGCGGCTGGTAGGTAGCATAGGAATTTCCTAAAGGAATTTTTTCGAGCCTTTGTTTGAGAGTGTTGTTGTGAGTAGGTTGTGAGGGGTGTGATTTGTGGAGTATGCCGCTAACCACACATTTAGTGGCATTAAGGGGAATGCCCCGACCAGATACTAAAAGTTTGAACTTTACCACATTGGATGCGAAGGTCCTCTGAGCTGCCGGTTAGGACGGCAGTGTCGTCAGCATACCCCAGGCTGCTAGTGTGGTTTTCATCTGCTGTTGTGGGGGTAGGGATGCTGCTCTGTATCCTCGTCCTCCAGAACGGAGCCATCTGTGTAGGGGTTCTAGAAAAATAATGAAGAGTAAGGGGGAGAGAGTGTCTCCCTGGATAGTGCCCCTAGTGATGGGGATAGGGGAGCCAGATGTGTTGTTGAGGAGGATATGTGTAGTGGAGTTTGTGTAAATTCCTTTAATTGTATCTATAGTGTCATGGGTATAGCCCAAGTTGTGCATAATGCAGAGAAGTTTTTGGTGATCAATCATGTTGAAGTAGAGCTAAAGTCAAAGTAGGCAGCATAAAGGTCCTGATGGAAGAGGGCAGCATCCTCAATGTTGTGGAGTAGGGTCAGGAGTTGTCTATAGGTACTTTTGTCTTTTCTGAAACCCTCCTGGCAGGCACTAAGAATGTGATTGGTTTCAGAGTAGGTAGTAATAGTGTTGGTAACAAGGGAGGTCCAGAGTTTGGCTACAGCATTGTTAAGGCCTATTGGCCTGTAATTTTGAGGTAAGCAGGGATCTGATTTTTTGTAGAGCATGACTGTGTGGGAGATTTTCCAGCAGTCTGGTGTTTCTCCCAGGATCCATACTAGCTGCATGAGTTTGTGTATGGTGAGGTGCATTTCCTGTGGGAGGCACATAAGTAGTTCATTAGGTATGCCGTCTGGGCCTGTGGCTTTGTTGGTGGAGAGTTTCCTGATGCAGTCATCATAGGTGGTTGAGGAGGAGAGATAGGTGTACGGGGAGGCAGTGGTTTGTATGGAGTTGGCTGGAGTTTCAAGGTGGTATTTGTCTGTGTGTGTTTCCCATGGAGGGGAGTGGCATGTCGGGTATAATCATCTAAGATGGGTGGTGTGGGAGGTGACATAAGTTTACCCATGTGTTTGGTCAAAACTTCCAGGAGACCCTGGGTACTGGTGCTAAGTGTGTTCGAGGATGCGTCCAGTAGGGCAGTGGGTGTGTGTGTAATTTTCAGGAGAGAAAATATACCTGTGAGTTTGTCGTGCCTGTGTGCTGAGGCGGCGTCTGAATTTCTTGATTGAGGCAGTTGCTCTCTCCTCTTTGAGTGCAGCCTGCATGTGACGTAGTTCTGTAATACTTTGTTGAATATCAGGAGTTAGAGAGAGGCAGTAGTCTGGGAGTAGTAAGTTTTGTAGGTGTTGTTGTATTTTAATTTTAGTGGTAGGTGAGTATGTACCTGCCGTATGAGGTGTGCTTCTGAGCTCCATGTATTGTTGTTGGTCAAGGTGGGTGGAGGCTGTTCGAAGTGCTTTAATGTGTTTAATATGGTAGTTAAGACGTCTGTAACTTTTAGCAGTTTGTCTGGGCAAGAAAATGCCTGGTGTGCTAGACTTAGTGGGGCAGATGTCAGTCATGATGGAAAGAGCTTGGTGTAGAGTGATCATGAGATGATCTGCCATGCTGTTAAGATTTTCTGGCATGGTGGCTGTGAGTTCTTGTCTAATAGATTGGATGTGTGCAGATGTTTTATCTTCTCCCAGTAAAGTTTGTGCTATAGTCCATGCTTTATTTATGTTGATGTGGCTGTGTTGAAATTGATGGAGAAATTTATTTGAGATTGCCCCCTTGGCTTTGGCCATGTCCTGTTGCTTGAGAGGGAGTTGCAGTTGGGGTGTTGGATTGTGAGGTGTGTGTCAAGGTTGGGAGGAGGAAAGAGAGAGGAGGTAATTTGTTGTTCCAGGGTCAAGTGGTCAAGTGTGTCTCCCATTTGGTGTGTGGTTTCTGTCACCATGGTTGCAGGTGGGGGGTTGATGAGAATGATGTCATCTATCCTGCTGCTGTAGGAGGTGTTGTCTGAGTAAGTATGGGGACGTGGAGATGGTTGGATGTGAATTGAATATTTATTAAGATGCTGGTAGTGAGGCTGATCCTCCATGTGATGGACTGTGTTGCTTCTATCAGTAAGGTAGTAGGCTGCATTCCAGTCTCCCCCTGCAATATAGTGGTGAGAGGGGTTCTGGGATATGATGTAGTGGATGTGTTCATAGATGCGGGCTCTTTTGGCAGGATCATTGCAGGGCATGTAGACACCTAAGATATGAGTGATGTTGTTAATAGTTTGATGAGTGAGATGACCAGCTATGTCAGTGGGGATTTCATGTTTAATGAGGTGTGCAGTAAGAGTTTTTTTGATAAGTGTGATGACTCCAGCTGAGCGGGTAACAATGTTGTCTGCATTGGTAGCTTGCTTAATGGTTTTGCTGCTGTGATGAAAGTGGTAGTCAGAGAGGTCTTGTTTGATCATATTAATTATGCCTGTATTGTTGGAGGTGAGTTTTGTTTCGGTGAGAATAGCAATGTCTGGCTCATTAGTTCGAATATGGTCATAGAGTGTTTCCCAGGATGAGAAAATGCCTCTGCAGTTGGAAGTGATAATGTTAGTGAGATAGAGTGCAGTTTGCTGTTGTTGAACAGGATGTGGAGTAGTATGAGTAATTTTAAGTCTTTTCGTTGGGAGGGTTTTGGTGGTGAGTCTGGAAGGAGCAGGTTTCTTGGTAGGAGGTTCTGCCCCAAAAATTCTGCACTGAAGGAACTTAGTGAAGTCAGGAAGGACAACTTTGCTAGGTATAGGGAGAGGTGTGTTGTGCATCTGGTGTGTGAAGGTGTGTGAGCGTTGTGTAGTTAAATTATTTTTCTTTGCAGGAGATGTTTTTTGTTTTGATTTGGGAGGTTCCTCATCGTCAGAGACTAAGTAAATAGTTTCTGTGAGGTCTTTTTGATTTAAAGAGGGAGAATCTATGGGATCTTCTTGATCTGATAAGGTGGAGTCTAGGAGATCTGAGAAAGTTTGATCTGAGAAGTTATCCTGATCTGGTAAGTTGTGATCTGTGAGTTCTGCAGACCATGGGGAAGTTATGTAATCCATACTGTGGGGAGAGTCAGGATGGTTTGATGAGTGGGTGTGGTGTTACTAGTAGAGGGGATCATGTCAACAGTCTCCCTAATAGGGTGGCCTGGTGTGTGGTTAATTTCTGGTTGAAAAGGGTGTGAAAGGAAGGAGAGTGATGTTTTGGTAAGAGTGTAGATGTGCCCTTGGAGTTTTATCCAATCTTGTGAGTGGAGAAGACTAGGGCCGTTGTGTTCAGAGTTCATGTCCCACCACTTACCATTAATTTGCTTAATGTGATAGCATGTCCATATCCACAGTTGTAGTGGAGGATAAACCTTGAGCAGCTGGGAGGAAGCCGAGATAAAATTTGCTGTTTAGTGCTGCCAGGCATAATTCCTGCAGAGTAATTCTCAGATGTGTCTTCAGTTATTGGTGTAGTAGGGGGAGGATGAGATGGAGCATATGTTTGTGAGTTCCTGTGGCCAGTGAGAGAGCCTAAGTGAGATTTCCTGTTAGCCAGGTAATAGTTGACTAAAGGGATAGTGTAGTTACCGGTTAGTTTGTTGAAATAGCAACGTTCTAGATCCCACTCATGTTGAGTGTAGTTAGTGACGTGTGTGTTGAGGTTTATGGAGAACTGTAGGACCTCTTTGTAGTCCAGGGCCTTGTATCCGAGGTAGGCGTTAATAGAGTGAACTTGACAGTGACAGTCTATTTGGGGTTCCCAATAGCTAGAGCTGTTACAGGAGTGGAACGAAGTCTGGAAGTAGGTCTACCTCCCCTCGGAGCTGTATCCCAGGTGGGATGAGTCAAGGTTCTAAAGTCCTGAGTACAGGATTTCCTATTGGGTTCACAGCTAGAATTCTACTTTGCAGAGGAATGAAGAGGAAGGAAGCTGTTCACGATTGACTTATCAATAGTGGGTGTACTCTGTACTGTTGTCAAAAGCTTGGTACACCCTATGATCCAACAAGTAGCCATAAGGAGAGGAACAATCAGAAGAGTGCTATAAAGGTCTATGACTAAAAAGCAGGGGATCATAAAGGGTGCACAATAAATCCCTATGGCTTCTTCCAGACCGTCTTCTTGGTCATCTCCTTCCACTGGTTGTTGGGAATTGAAGGAATTGGTGCTTTCCAGGCAGGGAGGTGTTAGTAACTTGGTCCTTACTTACTCCACTTTTGAAAAGACCGTCCTGGGGTCTGTTCGCGATGATCTCGCGCATGATACGGACCACCGCAGCTGCGTCAGTGCACGGGTGTGCGCCGGCAGGAAAGGTCAGAGATTTGGGTGTAGAGAGGGGACCTCCAGCAAGAATGCTAGGGTCTCGTCCATAGATGCCACTAAGTGTTAGCTCATAGAACTCCTCATTGTCGGTGGTGTTGTGCACCGGGAGGATCTTGTATTTGGAGAGCGTGTCAGCAAAAGGATCAAGATGCTGGAAGGTTGACTCTCCAAGGGGGGACGGAGGTTGGGGGGAGGACTTGAGTCTCTCAGCGATTAGCTGGATGTCCCTCGCTTGCTTGATGTATTTAGCACGGTAGGGAGGAGTGGACATCGGCTTCTCTTCGCTGTTGTAGATCTCTTCACCCTTGGAACGGATGGTGAAGCGATGGGCGATAAGGGCTGCAGGGGGGTTCGAAATTGCGTTAGTTTTGCAGAGGATGAGAGAAGAGTTGTAGGACACAGTTGTCCAGGGTTGATTGTAAAGTTGGTTGTGAGCATAAGGACTTGTAGCTTCGTCATTGATTAGAGTTGTCGAGGACGACAATGCCATGAAGGGCACAACGGGACTTGCACCCACGCCATGGGAGGCTGTATTAATCGTCAGAGACGATGATGCCACGAGGGGCACATCGGGACTTGCACCCACGCCATGGAAGGCTGTATTAATCGTCAGAGACGACAATGCCACGAGGGGCATATCGGGACTTGCACCCACGCCGCGAGGGGCGGTATTAGTAGCTGTGAGAGGCTTAGAGAATATGGGGTTTCGAAGATGGCCAGTGGGTGTGGTGTTGAGATGTTAGCAGTGTATAAGGTAATGCGGTGTGGTAGCCAGGGGAACGAGGTACCCGAATGAAAAAAATCTCCAGATACCCGAATGAAAAAAAATTCAAAATACTCGAATGAAAAAAATTACAATTTGTTTTATACCCGAATGAAAAATTTACAAAATACCCGAATAAAAAAAAAAAAAAAAAAATTGATTGAGGGATTAGCCTGTCAAAAATGTCCGTGTGTGTGTGTGTGTGTCCGTCACAACCTATTTTTCAGGTTTCACTTCAAATCACAAAAAAACGAAACATTATATAAGATATCCCAAATATAAGACTTATTGATACCGGAGATTTTCTCACAAGACCACATATGAGCATCGCAATTCAAGAAAAGGAGCTAAGGCTTGTGCTTTTTGGGCCAAAAGCGACAATTATTGGGTAACATTTGTTATCATTTCAAATTCGTACCATCCAATCATGTGCGCATACATAGGTTTGGGAATGGAATTGTCGTCAAAAAATCGAGGCGAAACATGTAAGCATCACAATGGACGAAACATTCCCTTACGGCACTTGAGCTATTATTAGCACGGACTTCACCCACAACTCAGCCGCAGGGCCGTGCGTGGGGTGGGACGGGTGCGTGGGGTGGCCTACGGATATGTACTGTGTACTTCTAAATCAAGTAATGTTCATGTTTCCAGCCTCGCGAGCTTTGCACAATGAACAATTACATGGGCAACGATAACATATCCAGCTCACACACTTGCGGAGCTTGGAATTAAGCACCAGCGACTTTCGAGTTGCAAACTATGGAGGTACCATCATTCGCATGGGCCAAGCCGCCCCCATTCGTATTGCCGAGGCGAAATGGACCACGCCACCGCGCCATACGTTACCCCTCCCTGGCAGGCGGCCTAGGATCGCCAGGGACCCGCTCTTCGCTCGTTTCCCTCCTCGCCCATTCTCGCAGGCTTATTCAGTTAAAGTTTCTCAATTATTAGCTTTCGACACGGACCTAGGTCCGTCGATTCAAGAAAAGGAGCTAAGGCTTGTGCTTTTTGGGCCAAAAGCGACAATTATTGGGTAACATTTGTTATCATTTCAAATTCGTACCATCCAATCATGTGCGCATACATAGGTTTGGGAATGGAATTGCCGTCAAAAAATCGAGGCGAAACATGTAAGCATCACAAAGGACGAAACATTCCCTTAGGGCACTTGAGCTATTATTAGCACGGACTTCACCCACAACTCAGCCGCAGGGCCGTGCGTGGGGTGGGACGGGTGCGTGGGGTGGGCCTACGGATATGTACTGTGTACTTCTAAATCAAGTAATGTTCATGTTTCCAGCCTCGCGAGCTTGCACAATGAACAATTACATGGGCAACGATAACATATCCAGCTCACACACTTGCGGGGCTTGGAATTAAGCACCAGCGACTTTCGAGTTGCAAACTATGGAGGTACCATCATTCGCATGGGCCAAGCCGCCCCCATTCGTATTGCGAAATGGACCACGCCACCGCGCCATACGTTACCCCTCCCTGGCAGGCGGCCTAGGATCGCCAGGGACCCGCTCTTCGCTCGTTTCCCTCCTCGCCCATTCTCGCAGGCTTACTCAGTTAAAGTTTCTCAATTATTAGCTTTCGACACGGACCTAGGTCCGTCGATTCAAGACAAGGAGCTAAGGCTTGTGCTTTTTGGGCCAAAAGCGACAATTATTGGGTAACATTTGTTATCATTTCAAATTCGTACCATCCAATCATGTGCGCATACATAGGTTTGGGAATGGAATTGTCGTCAAAAAATCGAGGCGAAACATGTAAGCATCACAAAGGACGAAACATTCCCTTAGGGCACTTGAGCTATTATTAGCACGGACTTCACCCACAACTCAGCCGCAGGGCCGTGCGTGGGGTGGGACGGGTGCGTGGGGTGGACCTACGGATATGTACTATGTACTTCTAAATCACGTAATGTTCATGTTTCCAGCCTCGCGAGCTTGCACAATGAACAATTACATGGGCAACGATAACATATCCAGCTCACACACTTGCGGGGCTTGGAATTAAGCACCAGCGACTTTCGAGTTGCAAACTATGGAGGTACCATCATTCGCATGGGCCAAGCCGCCCCCATTCGTATTGCCGAGGCGAAATGGACCACGCCACCGCGCCGTACGTTACCCCTCCCTGGCAGGCGGCCTAGGATCGCCAGGGACCCGCTCTTCGCTCGTTTCCCTCCTCGCCCATTCTCGCAGGCTTATTCAGTTAAAGTTTCTCAATTATTAGCTTTCGACACGGACCTAGGTCTTTGAACCAGTTCTTCGCAATTCTTGATGCCCCCCTCAGTTCAACTCTGATAGTCGCCCGTCGCCTCATTAAGCGCGCGCGGTTCCCTGCTTCGCATGCAGCTGAGACAACATGGGAAGGATCATGCTACCACCCCTTGCTCTACCTGCATGGTAAATTTGGTATGGTACTGCATGGTGCAGAATAGCATGACATTGAATGGTTTATACCTACATGCATGGTGCAATGGTAGATTAGTATGGTATGGCCTGGTGCAGCATAGCACTGCATGTTATGGTTTTATACCAACATGCATGGTACAATGTATAATAGTGGGGCATGGCATGGTGTAGCATAGCATTGTATGATGTGTACCTACATGCATGGTATATTGGTATAGTATGGAGTGATGGTTGTGAAATAGATGATTATAATTGTAGGAGTGATGATGATAGTCATGGTGAGATTGTTAGTACTGATGGTGTTAATGAGATGATGATTGCGATCGTGTTATGTGGTGATGTAGTGCGTGATATTTATTCGTGCTTCAGTAGTTGTGTTTGGGTTGTGCTGCAGTTGGATAGCCCAGTTATGTGTGTGTGCTCAAGGTGTGTCTGAGTGTGTTTTGTGTGTGTGCATGGGGTAGTGAATGGATAGCCAGTGTGTGTGAGTGCATGGTGTAGTGCATGGATAGCCAGTGTGTGTGGGTGAGTGCCTGAGTGTGTTGTTTGTGTCAATGGGATTGTCTTTTAGTGCATGGGGATGGCCATGTGTGTGTATGTAAGTAGGGCGGTGTGGCAGTGCATGCGTAGCCCCTTGTGTGTGCGTGTGTGAGTGTCTGGGTATGTGTGAATGTGTGCATGGGGTTGTCTTGTATTGCATGGATGGCCTGGTGTGTGTGTGCGTGAGTGTCTGATTGGGTTGTGTTTGTCCATGGATTGTCTTGTAGTGCATGGATGACCAGGTGTGTGTATCTGTGTACGGAAACAGATCTGTGTGGCAGTGCATGTGTAGCCAGATGTGTGTGCATGTGCCTGGGGTTGTCTTATAGTGCATGGATGGCCAGGTGTGTGTATTTGGTATGAACAGTGCTGTTTGGCAGTGCATGTGCAACCAGTTGTTCGTTTGTGTGTTTGCATGCGTGAGTGTCTGGGTGTGTTTGTGTGTGCATGGATTTGTCTTGTAGTGCATGGATAGCCAGATGTGTGCGTATGTGCGTGCACAGTGCTGTGTGGCAGTGCATGGATAGCCAGATGTGTAATTTGTGCATGCACAGTGCTGTGTTGCAGTGCATGGATAGCCAGATGTGTGTGTATGTGCGTGCACAGTGCTGTGTGGTAGTGCATGGATAGCCAGATGTGTGTTTATGTGCGTGCACAGTGCTGTGTGGAAGTGCATGGATATTAATTTGTATTGCATATCCGTGTATTTGAGTGTGTTTGTGTTTGCATGGGCTTGTCGTGTTGTGCATGGACAGCCAGATGTGTGTGTATGTACTAGCACATAACTGTGCGACAGTGTATGTGTAGCCAGTTGTTTTGTGTGTGCATGCTTGATTGGCTGAATGTGTTTGTGTTTGCATGTGGTTGTCTTGTGGTGCATGGATAGCCAGTTGTGTGTGTATGTGCGTGCACAGTGCTGTGTGGCAGTGCATGGGTGGCAATTTATTTTGTGCGTGCATGCGTGTGTATTTGATTGTGTTTGTGTTTGCTTGTGGTTGTCGTGTAGTGCATGGATAGCCAGATGTGTGCGTATGTACTAGCACATGGCTCTGCGACAGTGTATGTGAAGCCAGTTGTTTTGTGCGTGCATGCTTGATTGGCTGAATGTGTTTGTGTTTGCATGGGGTTGTCTTGTAGTGCATGGATAGCCAGATGTGTGTGTATGTACTAGCATATGGCTGTGCGACAATGTATGTGTAGCCAGTTGTCTTGTGTGTGCATGCTTGATTGTCTAAATGTGTTTGTGTTTTCATGTGGTTGTCTTTTGGTGCATGGATAGCCAAATGTGTGTGTGCGTGCACAGTGCTGTGTTGCAGTGCATGTATAGCTAGATGTGTGTGTATGTGCATGCACAGTGCTGTGTTGCAGTGCATGGATAGCCAGATGTGTGTGTATGTGTGTGCACAGTGCTGTGTAGCAGTGCATGGATGACAATTTGTTTTGTGCGTGCATGCGTGCTTGTGTATTTGAGTGTGTTTGTGTTTGCACGGGGTTGTGTTGTAGTGCATGGATAGCCAGATGTGTGTGTATGTGCGTGGGCAGTGCTGTGTGGCAGTGCATGGAAAGCCACATGTGTGTGTATGTGCATGCACAGTGCTGTGTGGTAGTGCATGGGTAGCCAGCTATGTGTGTGTATGCGCGTGCACAGTGTTGTGTGGCAGTGCATGGATAGCCAAATGTATGTGTATGTGCGTGCATAGTGCTGTATGGCAGTGCATGGATAGCAAATTGTTTTGTGCGCGCATGTGTTTGTATTTGAGTGTGTTCATGTTTGCATGGGGTTGTCTTGTAGTGCATGGATAGCCAGATGTCTGTGTATGTACTAGCACATGGCTGTGTAACAATGTATGTGTAGCCAGTTGTTTTGTGTGTGCATGCTTGATTGGCTGAATGTGTTTGTGTTTGCATGTGGTTATCTTGTAGTGCATGGATAGCCAGATGTGTGTGTGTGTGCGTGCACAGTGCTGTGATGTAGTGCATGGATGGCCAGATTTGTGTGTATGTGCATGCACAGTGCTGTGTGCGTGGTAATGCACGGATAGCCGGCTATGTGTGTGTATGTGTGTGCGCAGTGCTGTGTGGCAGTGCATGGATAGCCACATGTGTGTGTAAGTGCGTGCACAGTGCAGTGTGGCTGTGCATGGATAGCCATATGTGTGTGAATGTGTGTGTGCAGTGCTGTGTGGCTGTGCATGGATAGCCACATGTGTGTGTATGTGCGGTGTGGTATAGAGTATGTATGCTTAAGGCCTCTGATGACCCCCTGGGTTCCACCTGTCTCTTTGTACATTAGTTTGTCTCTCTCCATCTGTGCTGCTGATACCGGCAAACTCTGCACCCAAACATTTGGCTCGTAGTTGGAGTGCGCATGACTAGAGATATCAGCATTGCAGCGGTCATGATCCTTCTCAATAGTTGTCAAATGTTTTGTAGCATATTCTGCTATGAGTACCTACTTACTCCACTACTTCTGAAACTCCCAGCCTCCCTCCTCTCACTTTCTCGCATTCTGCATATCAACTATTTCTCGACTATTTGCCCCATTTCCTGCCCGTGACTTCTAATGTGTTCTGGGTTTAGTTGCTTAGTGGTTTGAATGCCAGCGGTTGACCATAATTCAGATGCCACGTGTCCAGGCTGTCAAGACTATGTGTTCAATCCCACGCACGCCAGGGACACGTCCAGCCGACTCTACAACCTCATTGGCAAAACACGAGTCAGAATGCATATCACACTGCGATCTCGTAATACGATATTGTATTTGGCAACAAGTGGTGTCCTGGGGGTCCCGAATTTATTGCCATAAATGTGGGAATGAAGCCACATCAAGCTTGTATGCGGCTGACTGAACAAATTCAACCATACCTCTAATTGGTTACATTTCGTGTGCATCAACTGCTTGCAAATAAATCCCATCTACAAGACAGTCCAGGCACGTTTAATACTGCTTCAAATTTAACAACCCTACAAAATACCCGAATGAAAAAAATTACAAAAATTTTGATTGAGGGATTAGCCTGTCAAAAATGTCCGTGTGTGTGTGTGTGTGTCCGTCACAACCTACTTTTCAGGTTTCACTTCAAATCACAAAAAAACGAAACATTATATAAGATATCCCAAATATAAGACTTATTGATACCGGAGATTTTCTCACAAGACCACATATGAGCATCGCAATTCAAGAAAAGGAGCTAAGGCTTGTGCTTTTTGGGCCAAAAGCGACAATTATTGGGTAACATTTGTTATCATTTCAAATTCGTACCATCCAATCATGTGCGCATACATAGGTTTGGGAATGGAATTGTCGTCAAAAAATCGAGGCGAAACATGTAAGCATCACAATGGACGAAACATTCCCTTAGGGCACTTCAGCTATTATTAGCACGGACTTCACCCACAACTCAGCCGCAGGGCCGTGCGTGGGGTGGGACGGGTGCGTGGGGTGGGCCTACGGATATGTACTGTGTACTTCTAAATCACGTAATGTTCATGTTTCCAGCCTCGCGAGCTTGCACAATGAACAATTACATGGGCAACGATAACATATCCAGCTCACACACTTGCGGAGCTTGGAATTAAGCACCAGCGACTTTCGAGTTGCAAACTATGGAGGTACCATCATTCGCATGGGCCAAGCCGCCCCCATTCGTATTGCCGAGGCGAAATGGACCACGCCACCGCGCCGTACGTTACCCCTCCCTGGCAGGCGGCCTAGGATCGCCAGGGACCCGCTCTTCGCTCGTTTCCCTCCTCGCCCATTCTCGCAGGCTTATTCAGTTAAAGTTTCTCAATTATTAGCTTTCGACACGGACCTAGGTCTTTGAACCAATTCTTCGCAATTCTTGATGCCCCCTCAGTTCAACTCTGATAGTCGCCCGTCGCCTCATTAAGCGCGCGCGGTTCCCTGCTTCGCATGCAGCTGAGACAACATGGGAAGGATCATGCTACCACCCCTTGCTCTACCTGCATGGTAAATTTGGTATGGTACTGCATGGTGCAGAATAGCATGACATTGAATGGTTTATACCTACATGCATGGTGCAATGGTAGATTAGTATGGTATGGCCTGGTGCAGCATAGCACTGCATGTTATGGTTTATACCAACATGCATGGTACAATGGTATAATAGTGGGGCATGGCATGGTGTAGCATAGCATTGTATGATGTGTACCTACATGCATGGTATATTGGTATAGTATGGAGTGATGGTTGTGAAATAGATGATTATAATTGTAGGAGTGATGATGATAGTCATGGTGAGATTGTTAGTACTGATGGTGTTAATGAGATGATGATTGCGATCGTGTTATGTGGTGATGTAGTGCGTGATATTTATTCGTGCTTCAGTAGTTGTGTTTGGGTTGTGCTGCAGTTGGATAGCCAGTTATGTGTGTGTGTTCAAGGTGTGTCTGAGTGTGTTTGTGTGTGTGCATGGGGTAGTGAATGGATAGCCAGTGTGTGTGAGTGCATGGTGTAGTGCATGGATAGCCAGTGTGTGTGGGTGAGTGCCTGAGTGTGTTGTTTGTGTCAATGGGATTGTCTTTTAGTGCATGGGGATGGCCATGTGTGTGTATGTAAGTAGGGCGGTGTGGCAGTGCATGCGTAGCCCCTTGTGTGTGCGTGTGTGAGTGTCTGGGTATGTGTGAATGTGTGCATGGGGTTGTCTTGTATTGCATGGATGGCCTGGTGTGTGTGTGCGTGAGTGTCTGATTGGGTTGTGTTTGTCCATGGATTGTCTTGTAGTGCATGGATGACCAGGTGTGTGTATCTGTGTACGGAAACAGATCTGTGTGGCAGTGCATGTGTAGCCAGATGTGTGTGCATGTGCCTGGGGTTGTCTTATAGTGCATGGATGGCCAGGTGTGTGTATTTGGTATGAACAGTGCTGTTTGGCAGTGCATGTGCAACCAGTTGTTCGTTTGTGTGTTTGCATGCGTGAGTGTCTGGGTGTGTTTGTGTGTGCATGGATTTGTCTTGTAGTGCATGGATAGCCAGATGTGTGCGTATGTGCGTGCACAGTGCTGTGTGGCAGTGCATGGATAGCCAGATGTGTAATTTGTGCATGCACAGTGCTGTGTTGCAGTGCATGGATAGCCAGATGTGTGTGTATGTGCGTGCACAGTGCTGTGTGGTAGTGCATGGATAGCCAGATGTGTGTTTATGTGCGTGCACAGTGCTGTGTGGAAGTGCATGGATATTAATTTGTATTGCATATCCGTGTATTTGAGTGTGTTTGTGTTTGCATGGGGTTGTCGTGTTGTGCATGGACAGCCAGATGTGTGTGTATGTACTAGCACATAACTGTGCGACAGTGTATGTGTAGCCAGTTGTTTTGTGTGTGCATGCTTGATTGGCTGAATGTGTTTGTGTTTGCATGTGGTTGTCTTTGTGGTGCATGGATAGCCAGTTGTGTGTGTATGTGCGTGCACAGTGCTGTGTGGCAGTGCATGGGTGGCAATTTATTTTGTGCGTGCATGCGTGTGTATTTGATTGTGTTTGTGTTTGCTTGTGGTTGTCGTGTAGTGCATGGATAGCCAGATGTGTGCGTATGTACTAGCACATGGCTCTGCGACAGTGTATGTGAAGCCAGTTGTTTTGTGCGTGCATGCTTGATTGGCTGAATGTGTTTGTGTTTGCATGTGGTTGTCTTGTAGTGCATAGTTTGCCAGATGTGTGTGTATGTACGTGCACAGTGCTGTGTGGCAATGCATGGATAGCCAGATGTGTGTGTAAGTACTTACCCGGTGCTGAGTGGCAGTGCATGTATAGCCACATGTGTGTGCATGTGCGTGCACAGTGCTGTGTTGCAGTGCATCGATAGCCAAATGTGTGTGTATGTGCGTGCGCAGTGCTGTTTGGTAGTTCATGGATAGCCAGCTATGTGTATGTATGTGCGTGCACAGTGTTGTGTGGCAGTGCATGGATAGCAAATTGTTTTGTGAGTGCATTTGTTTGTATTTGAGTGTGTTTGTGTTTGCATGGGGGTTGTCTTGTAGTGCATGGATAGCCAGATGTGTGTGTATGTACTAGCATATGGCTGTGCGACAATGTATGTGTAGCCAGTTGTCTTGTGTGTGCATGCTTGATTGTCTGAATGTGTTTGTGTTTTCATGTGGTTGTCTTTTGGTGCATGGATAGCCAAATGTGTGTGTGCGTGCACAGTGCTGTGTTGCAGTGCATGTATAGCTAGATGTGTGTGTATGTGCATGCACAGTGCTGTGTTGCAGTGCATGGATAGCCAGATGTGTGTGTATGTGTGTGCACAGTGCTGTGTAGCAGTGCATGGATGACAATTTGTTTTGTGCGTGCATGCGTGCTTGTGTATTTGAGTGTGTTTGTGTTTGCATGGGGTTGTGTTGTAGTGCATGGATAGCCAGATGTGTGTGTATGTGCGTGGGCAGTGCTGTGTGGCAGTGCATGGAAAGCCACATGTGTGTGTATGTGCATGCACAGTGCTGTGTGGTAGTGCATGGGTAGCCAGCTATGTGTGTGTATGCGCGTGCACAGTGTTGTGTGGCAGTGCATGGATAGCCAAATGTATGTGTATGTGCGTGCATAGTGCTGTATGGCAGTGCATGGATAGCAAATTGTTTTGTGCGCGCATGTGTTTGTATTTGAGTGTGTTCATGTTTGCATGGGGTTGTCTTGTAGTGCATGGATAGCCAGATGTCTGTGTATGTACTAGCACATGGCTGTGCGACAATGTATGTGTAGCCAGTTGTTTTGTGTGTGCATGCTTGATTGGCTGAATGTGTTTGTGTTTGCATGTGGTTATCTTGTAGTGCATGGATAGCCAGATGTGTGTGTGTGTGCGTGCACAGTGCTGTGATGTAGTGCATGGATGGCCAGATTTGTGTGTATGTGCATGCACAGTGCTGTGTGCGTGGTAATGCACGGATAGCCGGCTATGTGTGTGTATGTGTGTGCGCAGTGCTGTGTGGCAGTGCATGGATAGCCACATGTGTGTGTAAGTGCGTGCACAGTGCAGTGTGGCTGTGCATGGATAGCCATATGTGTGTGAATGTGTGTGTGCAGTGCTGTGTGGCTGTGCATGGATAGCCACATGTGTGTGTATGTGCGGTGTGGTATAGAGTATGTATGCTTAAGGCCTCTGATGACCCCCTGGGTTCCACCTGTCTCTTTGTACATTAGTTTGTCTCTCTCCATCTGTGCTGCTGATACCGGCAAACTCTGCACCCAAACATTTGGCTCGTAGTTGGAGTGCGCATGACTAGAGATATCAGCATTGCAGCGGTCATGATCCTTCTCAATAGTTGTCAAATGTTTTGTAGCATATTCTGCTATGAGTACCTACTTACTCCACTACTTCTGAAACTCCCAGCCTCCCTCCTCTCACTTTCTCGCATTCTGCATATCAACTATTTCTCGACTATTTGCCCCATTTCCTGCCCGTGACTTCTAATGTGTTCTGGGTTTAGTTGCTTAGTGGTTTGAATGCCAGCGGTTGACCATAATTCAGATGCCACGTGTCCAGGCTGTCAAGACTATGTGTTCAATCCCACGCACGCCAGGGACACGTCCAGCCGACTCTACAACCTCATTGGCAAAACACGAGTCAGAATGCATATCACACTGCGATCTCGTAATACGATATTGTATTTGGCAACAAGTGGTGTCCTGGGGGTCCCGAATTTATTGCCATAAATGTGGGGAATGAAGCCACATCAAGCTTGTATGCGGCTGACTGAACAAATTCAACCATACCTCTAATTGGTTACATTTCGTGTGCATCAACTGCTTGCAAATAAATCCCATCTACAAGACAGTCCAGGCACGTTTAATACTGCTTCAAATTTAACAACCCTTCAAAATACCCGAATGAAAAAAATTACAAAATTTTGATTGAGGGATTAGCCTGTCAAAAATGTCCGTGTGTGTGTGTGTGTGTCCGTCACAACCTACTTTTCAGGTTTCACTTCAAATCACAAAAAAACGAAACATTATATAAGATATCCCAAATATAAGACTTATTGATACCGGAGATTTTCTCACAAGACCACATATGAGCATCGCAATTCAAGAAAAGGAGCTAAGGCTTGTGCTTTTTGGGCCAAAAGCGACAATTATTGGGTAACATTTGTTATCATTTCAAATTCGTACCATCCAATCATGTGCGCATACATAGGTTTGGGAATGGAATTGTCGTCAAAAAATCGAGGCGAAACATGTAAGCATCACAATGGACGAAACATTCCCTTACGGCACTTCAGCTATTATTAGCACGGACTTCACCCACAACTCAGCCGCAGGGCCGTGCGTGGGGTGGGACGGGTGCGTGGGGTGGGCCTACGGATATGTACTGTGTACTTCTAAATCACGTAATGTTCATGTTTCCAGCCTCGCGAGCTTGCACAATGAACAATTACATGGGCAACGATAACATATCCAGCTCACACACTTGCGGAGCTTGGAATTAAGCACCAGCGACTTTCGAGTTGCAAACTATGGAGGTACCATCATTCGCATGGGCCAAGCCGCCCCCATTCGTATTGCCGAGGCGAAATGGACCACGCCACCGCGCCATACGTTACCCCTCCCTGGCAGGCGGCCTAGGATCGCCAGGGACCCGCTCTTCGCTCGTTTCCCTCCTCGCCCATTCTCGCAGGCTTATTCACTTAAAGTTTCTCAATTATTAGCTTTCGACACGGACCTAGGTCTTTGAACCAATTCTTCGCAATTCTTGATGCCCCCCTCAGTTCAACTCTGATAGTCGCCCGTCGCCTCATTAAGCGCGCGCGGTTCCCTGCTTCGCATGCAGCTGAGACAACATGGGAAGGATCATGCTACCACCCCTTGCTCTACCTGCATGGTAAATTTGGTATGGTACTGCATGGTGCAGAATAGCATGACATTGAATGGTTTATACCTACATGCATGGTGCAATGGTAGATTAGTATGGTATGGCCTGGTGCAGCATAGCACTGCATGTTATGGTTTATACCAACATGCATGGTACAATGGTATAATAGTGGGGCATGGCATGGTGTAGCATAGCATTGTATGATGTGTACCTACATGCATGGTATATTGGTATAGTATGGAGTGATGGTTGTGAAATAGATGATTATAATTGTAGGAGTGATGATGATAGTCATGGTGAGATTGTTAGTACTGATGGTGTTAATGAGATGATGATTGCGATCGTGTTATGTGGTGATGTAGTGCGTGATATTTATTCGTGCTTCAGTAGTTGTGTTTGGGTTGTGCTGCAGTTGGATAGCCAGTTATGTGTGTGTTCAAGGTGTGTCTGAGTGTGTTTGTGTGTGTGCATGGGGTAGTGAATGGATAGCCAGTGTGTGTGAGTGCATGGTGTAGTGCATGGATAGCCAGTGTGTGTGGGTGAGTGCCTGAGTGTGTTGTTTGTGTCAATGGGATTGTCTTTTAGTGCATGGGGATGGCCATGTGTGTGTATGTAAGTAGGGCGGTGTGGCAGTGCATGCGTAGCCCCTTGTGTGTGCGTGTGTGAGTGTCTGGGTATGTGTGAATGTGTGCATGGGGTTGTCTTGTATTGCATGGATGGCCTGGTGTGTGTGTGCGTGAGTGTCTGATTGGGTTGTGTTTGTCCATGGATTGTCTTGTAGTGCATGGATGACCAGGTGTGTGTATCTGTGTACGGAAACAGATCTGTGTGGCAGTGCATGTGTAGCCAGATGTGTGTGCATGTGCCTGGGGTTGTCTTATAGTGCATGGATGGCCAGGTGTGTGTATTTGGTATGAACAGTGCTGTTTGGCAGTGCATGTGCAACCAGTTGTTCGTTTGTGTGTTTGCATGCGTGAGTGTCTGGGTGTGTTTGTGTGTGCATGGATTTGTCTTGTAGTGCATGGATAGCCAGATGTGTGCGTATGTGCGTGCACAGTGCTGTGTGGCAGTGCATGGATAGCCAGATGTGTAATTTGTGCATGCACAGTGCTGTGTTGCAGTGCATGGATAGCCAGATGTGTGTGTATGTGCGTGCACAGTGCTGTGTGGTAGTGCATGGATAGCCAGATGTGTGTTTATGTGCGTGCACAGTGCTGTGTGGAAGTGCATGGATATTAATTTGTATTGCATATCCGTGTATTTGAGTGTGTTTGTGTTTGCATGGGTTGTCGTGTTGTGCATGGACAGCCAGATGTGTGTGTATGTACTAGCACATAACTGTGCGACAGTGTATGTGTAGCCAGTTGTTTTGTGTGTGCATGCTTGATTGGCTGAATGTGTTTGTGTTTGCATGTGGTTGTCTTGTGGTGCATGGATAGCCAGTTGTGTGTGTATGTGCGTGCACAGTGCTGTGTGGCAGTGCATGGGTGGCAATTTATTTTGTGCGTGCATGCGTGTGTATTTGATGTGTGTGTTTTGCTTGTGGTTGTCGTGTAGTGCATGATAGCCAGATGTGTGCGTATGTACTAGCACATGGCTCTGCGACAGTGTATGTGAAGCCAGTTGTTTTTGTGCGTGCATGCTTGATTGGCTGAATGTGTTTGTGTTTGCATGTGGTTGTCTTGTAGTGCATAGTTTGCCAGATGTGTGTGTATGTACGTGCACAGTGCTGTGTGGCAATGCATGGATAGCCAGATGTGTGTGTAAGTACTTACCGGTGCTGAGTGGCAGTGCATGTATAGCCACATGTGTGTGCATGTGCGTGCACAGTGCTGTGTTGCAGTGCATCGATAGCCAAATGTGTGTGTATGTGCGTGCGCAGTGCTGTTTGGTAGTTCATGGATAGCCAGCTATGTGTGTATGTGCGTGCACAGTGTTGTGTGGCAGTGCATGGATAGCAAATTGTTTTTGTGAGTGCATTTGTTTGTATTTGAGTGTGTTTGTGTTTTGCATGGGGTTGTCTTGTAGTGCATGGATAGCCAGATGTGTGTGTATGTACTAGCATATGGCTGTGCGACAATGTATGTGTAGCCAGTTGTCTTGTGTGTGCATGCTTGATTGTCTGAATGTGTTTGTGTTTTCATGTGGTTGTCTTTTGGTGCATGGATAGCCAAATGTGTGTGTGCGTGCACAGTGCTGTGTTGCAGTGCATGTATAGCTAGATGTGTGTGTATGTGCATGCACAGTGCTGTGTTGCAGTGCATGGATAGCCAGATGTGTGTGTATGTGTGTGCACAGTGCTGTGTAGCAGTGCATGGATGACAATTTGTTTTGTGCGTGCATGCGTGCTTGTGTATTTGAGTGTGTTTGTGTTTGCATGGGGTTGTGTTGTAGTGCATGGATAGCCAGATGTGTGTGTATGTGCGTGGGCAGTGCTGTGTGGCAGTGCATGGAAAGCCACATGTGTGTGTATGTGCATGCACAGTGCTGTGTGGGTAGTGCATGGGTAGCCAGCTATGTGTGTGTATGCGCGTGCACAGTGTTGTGTGGCAGTGCATGGATAGCCAAATGTATGTGTATGTGCGTGCATAGTGCTGTATGGCAGTGCATGGATAGCAAATTGTTTTGTGCGCGCATTGTGTTTGTATTTGAGTGTGTTCATGTTTGCATGGGGTTGTCTTGTAGTGCATGGATAGCCAGATGTCTGTGTATGTACTAGCACATGGCTGTGCGACAATGTATGTGTAGCCAGTTGTTTTGTGTGTGCATGCTTGATTGGCTGAATGTGTTTGTGTTTGCATGTGGTTATCTTGTAGTGCATGGATAGCCAGATGTGTGTGTGTGTGCGTGCACAGTGCTGTGATGTAGTGCATGGATGGCCAGATTTGTGTGTATGTGCATGCACAGTGCTGTGTGGTAATGCACGGATAGCCGGCTATGTGTGTGTATGTGTGTGCGCAGTGCTGTGTGGCAGTGCATGGATAGCCACATGTGTGTGTAAGTGCGTGCACAGTGCAGTGTGGCTGTGCATGGATAGCCATATGTGTGTGAATGTGTGTGTGCAGTGCTGTGTGGCTGTGCATGGATAGCCACATGTGTGTGTATGTGCGGTGTGGTATAGAGTATGTATGCTTAAGGCCTCTGATGACCCCCTGGGTTCCACCTGTCTCTTTGTACATTAGTTTGTCTCTCTCCATCTGTGCTGCTGATACCGGCAAACTCTGCACCCAAACATTTGGCTCGTAGTTGGAGTGCGCATGACTAGAGATATCAGCATTGCAGCGGTCATGATCCTTCTCAATAGTTGTCAAATGTTTTGTAGCATATTCTGCTATGAGTACCTACTTACTCCACTACTTCTGAAACTCCCAGCCTCCCTCCTCTCACTTTCTCGCATTCTGCATATCAACTATTTCTCGACTATTTTGCCCCATTTCCTGCCCGTGACTTCTAATGTGTTCTGGGTTTAGTTGCTTAGTGGTTTGAATGCCAGCGGTTGACCATAATTCAGATGCCACGTGTCCAGGCTTGTCAAGACTATGTGTTCAATCCCACGCACGCCAGGGACACGTCCAGCCGACTCTACAACCTCATTGGCAAAACACGAGTCAGAATGCATAATCACACTGCGATTCTCGTAATACGATATTGTTATTTGGCAAACAAGTGGTGTCCTGGGGGTTCCCGAATTAATTGATACATGTGTGGGAAATGAAGCCACATCAAGCTTGTATGCGGCTGACTGAACAAATTCAACCATACTCTGAATTGTTACATTTCGTGTGCAATCAACTGCTTGCAAATAAATCCCATCTCAAGGACAAGTCCAGCACGGCATTGTCACTTCGTTGTAAACAAAGCTTAAATCGATTCAATTAAATAAATGCTATTTGAATTCAACAGGCACAATGCAAATCAATTAAATGCAATTAACAAGTAACTACAACACACTTTTGATTCATCAAATAATTAAATACCCGATAATTAATTCTAATATAATTTAATTAATTTCTGTTATCGATAATTAATAATTAATTAATACTTTTTAATTAACCAAAAATTAATTTGATGTTGGGATAGCCTGGCATTCCTTGTGTGTGTGTGTGTGTCCGTCACAAACCTACTTTTCAGGTTTCACTTCAAATCACAAAAAAACGAAACATTATATAAGATATCCAAATGGACATAAGACCTTATTGATACCGGAGTTTTCTCACAAAGAACACAATGAGCATCGCAATTCAAGAAAAGGAGCTAAGGTTAATGCTTTTGGGCCAAAAGCGACAATTATTGGTAACATTTGTTCGACCATTCAAATTTCACTGTACCATCCAATCATGTGCGGCATACACATAGGTTTGGATGGAATTGTCGTCAAAAATCGAGGGCGAAACATGTAAGCATCACAATGGACGAAACATTCCTTAGGGCACTTGAGCTATTACTAGCACGGACTTCACCCACAACTCAGCCGCAAGCTGTGCGTGGCGGTGGGCGGGTGCGTGGGGTGGGCTACGGATAAGATGTTACTACGTGTACTTCTAAATCACGTAATGTTCATGTTTCCAGCCTCAGCGAGCTTGCACAATGACATTACATGGGCAACGATACTCCAGGCTCACACACTTGCGGAGCTTGGAATTAAGCACTCGAGCGACTTTCGAGTTGGCAAGACTATGTCGAGGTACCATCATTCGCATGGGCCAAGCCCCATTCGTATTGCCGAGGCGAAATGGACCACGCCACCGGGGCGCCATACGCCCTCGCTGGCAGAGGCGGCCTAGGATCGCCAGCGGACCGCGCGTCTTCGCTCGTTTCCCTCCTCGGCGCCATTTCTCGCAGGCTTATTCACTTAAAGTTTTTTCAATTATTAGCTTTCGACACGGACCTAGGTTTGAACAATTCTTCGCATTCGTTTGATGCCGCCCCTCAGTTCAACTCTGATAGTCGCCCGTCGCCTGCTTAAGCGCGCGCGTTCCCTGCTTCGCATGCAGCTGAGACAAACATGGGACAAAGGATCAGTGCTACTCACGCCGGCCTTGCTCTACTGCATGGTTAAATTTGGTATGGTACTGCATGGTGCAGAATAGCATGACATTGAATGGTTTTATACCTACAGCATGGTGGCAATGGTAGATTAGTATGGTATGGCCTGGTGGCAGCATAGCACTGGGGCATGTTATGGTTTATACCAACATGCATGGTACAATGGTAAATAGATAGTGGGGCATGGCATGGTGTAGCATAGCATTGTCATGAAATGTGTACCTACATGCATGGTATATTGGTATAAGTATGGAGTGATGGTTGTGAAATAGATGATTCTAATTGTAAGGAGTGAATGATGATAGGGTCGATGGTGTTTTTTTAGATTTTTTTGGGTATTGTTAGTACTAAGATGGTGTTAATGAGGAAGATGATTGCGATCGTGTTATGTGGTGATTGTGAGTGCGTGATATTTATTCGTGCTTGCCAGTAGTGATTTGGGGTTGCTGCAGCTTTGGATAGCCAGTTATTGTGTGTGTTCAAGGTGTGTCTGAGTGTGTTGTGTGTGTGCATGGGTAGTGAATGGATAGCCAGTGTGTGGAGTGCATGGTGTAGTGCATGGATAGCCAGTGTGTGTGGGTGAGTGCCTGAGTGTGTTGTTTGTGTCAATGGGATTGTCTTTTAGTGGCAATGGGGATGGCCAGGTGTTGTGTTTTTTGTAAGTAGGGCGGTGGTGTGGCAGTCTAGCAATGGGGAGCGTAGCCCCTTGTGTGTGCGTGATGTGTGAGTGTGTTGGGTATGTGTGAATGTTGTGTCATGGGTTGTCTTGTATTGCATGGATGGCCTGGTGTGTGTGTGCGTGAGTGTCTGATTGGGGTTGTGGTTTTGTCCAGGGATTGTCTTGTAGTGCATGGATGACCAGTGTGTGGTAACTGTGGTACGGATACAGATCTGTGTGGCAGTGCATGTGTAGCCAGATGTTGTGTGTGCATGGTGCCTCGGGATTGTGTTAATAGTGCATGGATGGCCAGGTGTGATGTATTTGTATGAACAGTGCTGTTTGGGCAGTGCATGTGTGCAACCAGTTGTCGGCTCGTTTTGTGTGTTTGCATGCTTGAGCGTCTGGGTGTGGTTTTGTGTGTGCATCGATTTGTCTTGCTTAAGTGCCATGGATAGCCAGATTGTGTGCATATGTGCGTGCACAGTGTGTGCTCGGCAGTGCATGGATATACCAGATGTGTAATTTGTGCATGCACAGTGCTGTGTTGCAGTGCATGGATAGCCAGATGTTTAATGTATGTGCGTGCACAGTGCTGCGTTGGTTAGTGCATGGATAGCCAGAATGTGTGTGTATGTGCGTGCACAGTGCTGTGTGGAAGTGCAGGATATTAATTATTTTATTGCATATCCGTGTAATTTGATCGTGTGTTTGTGTTTGCATGGGTTATCTTGTGTGCATTGGGATAGCCAGAGGTGTGTGTTACAATTTTTTTGATTGAGGATTAGCCTGTCAAAATGTCCGTGCGTGTGCTGTGTGTGTGTGGTGTGTTGTGTGTCCGACAACCTACTTTTCAGGTTCACTTCAAACACAAACAACGACCATGGATATAAGATATCCAAATATAAGAACTCATTTACGGAGATTTTCTCACAAGCCCACACATGAGCATCGCAATTTCAAGAAAAGGAGCTAAGGTTTGTGCTTTTGGGGCCAGAAAGCGACAATGTTTATTGCGGTAACATGTTTTTCACCATTCCAAATTTGTACCATGCCAATCATGTGCGAACACATAGGTTTTGGAATGGAGATTGTCGTCAATAAAATCGAGGCGAAACATGTAATATCACAATGGACAAAATATTTCCCCTAGGCACGCTCTGCTATTACTAGCACGGACTTCACCCACAACTCAGCCGCAGGGCCGTGGCTGGGTGGGACCGGGTGCGTGGGCGATGGGCCTACGGATATGTACTGTGTACTTCTAGATCACGTAATTTCATGTTTCCAGTGCGAGCTGCACAATGCGAACAATTACATGGGCAACGATAACATATCCCAGCTCACACACTTGCGGAGTGTCAATTAAGCACTCAGCGACTTTCGAGCTTGCAAACTATGTACCATCATTTCGCATGCGGCCAAGCCAACCCCCATTGTATTGCCAGGCAAATGACCACGACGCGCCACCGCGCCATACGTTCTTGCCCTCGCTGGCAGGAGCCTAGGATCGCCAGGGACCCGCTGCTTCGCTCGTTTTCCCCTCCTCGCCATTCTCAGCAGGCTTTCAGTTTTCAATGGTTCTCAATTATTACTTTCGACACGCGCTAGACTTGTCTTTGAGACCAATTCTTGCGCATTCTTGTGCCCCCCTCAGTTCAACTCTGATAGTCGCCCATCGCCTCATTAAGCGCGCGCGGTTCCCTTGCTTCGCATGCAGCTGAGACAAAATGGGAAGGATCATGCTTACCACCCCGTGCTCTACCTGCATCGGTAAAATTTGGTATGGTACTGCATGGTGCAGAATAGCATTTGACATTGAATGGTTCTATACCTACATGCATGGTACATTGGTAGATTAGTTATGGTATGGCCATGGTGCAGCATAGCACTTGGCATGTTATATGGTTCAATACCAACAATGCATGGTACAATGTGTATCAATAGTGCGGCATGGGCATGGTTGTAGCATAGCATTGTATGATGTGTACCTTACCATGCAGCACTCATTGGTTATAGTATGGAGTGATGGTTTGTGAAATAGATGATTCTAATTGTAGGCAGTGATGATGATGTCATGGTGAGATTGTTTAGTACGATGTGTTAATCGAGAAGATGATTGCGATCGTGTTATGTGGTGTTGTATGTGCGTGATATTTATTCGGCTCCAGTAGTATTTGGGTTTGTCTGCAAGTTGGATAGCAGTTATATGTGTGTGCTTCAAGGTGTGTCTGAGTGTGTTTGTGTGTCGTGCATGGGCGGTAGTGAATGTATAGCCAAATGTGTTTGTGAGTGCATGGTGTATGTTTGGTAGAGTGTGGGTTTGTGTAGTGCCATTGCCTGATGTGGGTTTATGTTAGATGTCTTTTAGTGCATGGGGATAGCAGGTGTGTGTTTATGTGGAGTAGGGCGGTGTGCAGTGCTATGCGTTAGCCCTTGGATATCAATTGTGGCGTGTGTGACAGTGTTTGGGTATGTGTGCTGTATGCATGGGGTTGTCTTGATATTGTTGATGGCCTGGTTGTGTGTGTGGCGTGAGTGTTGTTTGGAGTTGTGTTTGTTCCATGGATTGTCTTGTTGTGCAATGGATAGACCAGGTGTGTGTAACTGCGTGTACAGGAAACAGATGCTGTGTTGGCAGTGCATGTGTAGCCAGATGTGTGTGTGCGTGTGCCTGGTGGTTGTGTTATAGTGCATGGATGGCCAGAGTGTGTGTATGTGTATGCAACAGTTGACTGTTTGGCAGTGCATGTGCAACCAGTTGTTCGTCGTTGTGTGTTTTGGGTTGTGTTGAGTGCATGGGATCGCTGTGTGTGCGTGGGGTGCTGTGTGGCAGTGATGTGTGTGTGTATGTGCCATGCACAGTGCTGTGTGGTAGTGCATGGGTCTGTGTGTAATGCAGTGGCGTGCACAGGTGCGTGCAGTGCTGTATGTGCATAATGTGCGTGGCACAGGGGTCTTTGTAGTGCTATGGATAGCCCAGATGTATACAGTGCGCATGTGGTTTGCATAGCCTGTGCGTTGCAGTGCCATGATGGCCGCCCAATGGATAGCCGGCAGCCAGTGCTGGTGTGGGCAGGTGCATGGTGCATAAGTGGCGTGCACACAGTGCTGGCGTGGTCAGCTGGATAGATAGCCTTAGATGTGGGGTCTGTAATGATGCGTGCTCAGTGACGTGCTGGTGAAGTGAAGTGCTGATTTGAATTTGCAAATCCGTGATATTTCCTTGATGGTTCCTGTTTGTGTTTGCATGTGGTTACTATGTGTGTCATGGATAGCCAGGAGGTGTGTGTGGGGCATATTTTTTTTGATTGAGGATCAACTGCTTGCAAATAAATCCCCTAGTCAAAATATTGTCGATAAATGTAGTGTGTGGTTGATGTTGTGTGTGAGTGGTCGTCACCAACCTACTTTTCAGGTTCACTTCAAATCACAAACAAACGAAACATATATAAGATATTCCCAAATATAAGACTCATTGATACCGGAGATTTTTCTCACAAAGACCACATATGGCATCGCAATTCAAGAAAAGGAGCTAAGGCTTTGTGGCTTTTTGGGCCAAAGAGCGACAAATTATTGGGTAACATTTTTTCACCATTTCCAAATTTGTACCATCCAATCATGTCGCGCATACATAGGTTTGGGAATGGAATTGTCGTCAAAAATCGAGGCGAAAAGCATGTAAGTATTCACAATGGACGAAACATCCTAGGGCACTTGAAGCTATTACTAGCACGGACTTCACCCACAACTCAGCCGCAGCCGTGCGTGGGGTGGGGAACGGCCAGTGCGTGGGGTGGGCCTACGGATATGTACTGCTTGTACTCTAAATCACGTAATGTTCATGTTTCCAGCCTCGCGAGCTTGCCACAATGAAACAATACAGGGCAAACGAATAAACATATCCAGCTCACACACTTGCGGGCCTGTTAATAAGCACCAGCGGACTTTCGAGTTGCAGAACCTATGGAGGTACCATCTATGCGCATGGGCCAAGCCACCCCCATTTGTATTGCCCGAGGCGAAAATGGACCACGCCAACCGCGCCAACGTTGCCCCTCGCGGAGGCGCCTAGATCGCCAGGGACCCGCTCTTCGCTCGTTATCCCCTCCTCGCCCATGTCTCGCAGGCTTATTCAGTTCAAGTTACTCAATTATTAGCTTTCGACACGCGCCTAAGGATTGTCTTTGAACCATTCTTCGCAATTCTTGATGCCCCCGCTCAGGTTTTCAACTCTGATAGTCGCCATCGCCTCATTACAGCGCGCGCGGTTCTCGCTTCGCATGCAGCTGAGACAACTATAGGAAAGGATCATGCTACCACCCCTGCTCTACCTGCCATGGTAAATTTGGTTGGTACTGCATGGTGACAGCAATAGGCATGACATTGAATGGTTTAATACCTACATGCATGGTAATGGTTAGATTTAGTTATTGTTATGGCCTGTGCAGCATAGCACTGTGTATATGGTAATACCAAACATGCATAGGTACAAATGGTATATAGGGGGCCATGCATGGTAGATAGCATTGTATGATGTTGTTACCTTACATGCGCATGGTATTTGGTATAGTATGGAGTGATGGTTTTGGTGACAATAGATGATTCTAATTGTAGGACCGTGATGAGTGCCATGGTCATGGATAACGAGATTGTGTACTGATGGTGTAATGAGAAGGATGATTGCGATCGTGTTATTGTGGTGTTGTAAGTTGCGTGATATTTATTCGTCGTTCAGTAGCTATTTGCGGTTTTGCTGCAGTGGATAGCCATTATGTGTGTGTCAAGGTGTTTGTCTGAGTGTGTTTGTGTGTGTGCATGGGGTAGTTGAATGGAAAGCCAGTGTGTACTTGATGCATGGTTGTAAGTTGCATGGATAGCAGTGTGTTGGGAGTGCCTGAGTGTGTTGTTTGTGTCAATAGGATTGTCTTTTTTAGTGCATGGGGATGCAGGGTGTGTTTTATGTAAGTAGGGGCGGTCTGTGGCAGTGCATGCGTAGCCCTTGCCCTTTGTGTGTGCGTTGTGTGAGTGTTTGGGTATTTGTTGAATGTATGCATGGGGTTGTCTGGATTGCATGGATGGCCTATGTGTGTTGTGCAGTGGCGTGGTCCCTGATTTGCGGTTGGTTTTGTCCATGGATTACTGTTTGTGTGCATGGGCATGACCAGGTCGTGGTTGTAAAACCACATTCCTCCTCGCTACCACCGTAACAACCCACTCCTGCTGCCTGGCAGCCTCCACTCGCTCGCCGCACGAACTCAGCTCCCGCCGCTCGCGCACTCAGGTTGTGCTTACTGCTCGACCCCCCACCCCCCTGGCCCACAACCCCCCACCACGCGCACCACCCGCGCGCTCTCTCCTATTCCACGGTCCATGAACACTGCCCCCCCCCTGACCATCTAGCAGAACTTGCATGTCTGCCACCATAGTTCGTTGTCCACAAAGACCCCCCACCCACCTCACAAACCCCCACACCCCCCTCGCTCTCTCGCACACCACACACCCCTGCCACTCGCTCCTCCTGCCCCCGCTCGTTGTTTGTTCTCTCCCTGCATGCCATCTCCTACCTACTTCTCTTCCTCGCACGACCATCATCGCCCTCGCCACTCCTCGTGCCGCCACTAAAAACCCTGCACACCTGCTGACACCCCCAACCCACCCCCTGTTCACGGCCCTCGCCCCCACATGGATCTCCACACCTCGCTCAACATCTTGCCTTGACATGCACGCTCGCAGTGTGCAGTGCAGGATAGCCAGATTTTATGCTACGTGGCCACAGCTGCTATGCCACTCGGTCGTGCCACCTCGCGCTCCGTCCGTACTGTACCCATCCTAGCCACGTCGCCACGTGCCTCGCACTGCTGCGACGTCGCGCCCACCCATCGCGAGCCACTCATTTAATTTGTTATTGCAATATCGTGTATGTGATGTGTGTTTGCTGTTTGCATCCGCGTGGTATCATCTCACCCATGATTCGCTCGCACTCGCGCCCTCCGGCACACCCCCTGCTCTTACCCACCCCCACCCCCCCCACCCGTGTGTTACAAATTTTTCTCCACCTTGTCAGGGCACTCCTAGCACCCTCGGCTTCAACACACTCTCCGCGTGCTCGGTGTCGTGTGTTGTGTGTGTGTCCTCACAAACCCCCACCTACCCCTCTCAGTCACTCAACATCACAACCAGCCCCTCTCCACCCTCTCCCACAATATCTCAACATTCATTGCATACCGGAGTTTAAAAATCACTCGCCCGCCTACAGACCAAACTAACAACGACGACATACCCCGCGCTCTCTCGCTCCATCTTCGCGCGGCACACACAGCGCAATATAACCCTTCCGGTCTTCCTCTCTCACTCCTTCCGCTACTCCCCTCTCCCTCTACATACCCGCGTCCTTCCGGGCAATCGGAATGTCGTCAAAAAATCGAGCGCGAAACATTTCTTCGTTTCTCTTTCCTCAAACCACCAGCCACTCTATCCTTTCCCCCCACCCAATTGGACGAAACATTCCCTAGGCCACTTGAGCTACCCCCACATATACTCAGCACGGCCCTCCACTCGCGCAAGAGCCGTGCGCCTGGCGCTTGGCACGCCCCGTGCGTGGGGTGGGCCTGCCGGAAAGTGTAGACTGACCCGCTCTGCACCCTATCTACACAATACACCTTGTCCATACTCTCCTCCACGCCCACTCTCGAGCTCTGCACAATGAACATTACAATGTGCAAGATAACATATCCAGCTCACACACCCTCTCGCCGCTCTCGTACCACATTACAGCACCACGCGCTCGAGTTAGCAAACCTCGGCCCCGAACTACATCAAATTCGCCTGGGCCAAAGCCCCCATTTCGTATCTCGCCGCACGCGCAACGACCACCGCCAACACGCCGCCATACGTGCCCCTCTCCTCGCGCCGCGCCTAGGATCAGCCGCCTCTTCGCCTCTCTCCTCCTCTCATCGCAGGGCTCTCCTCAGTTTCAAGTTTACTCAATTATTAGTTTCGACACCGCGCTAGGACTTGTTCTTTGAACCAATTCTTTCGCACCTCTCTATATACACACCCACCTCAGTTCAACCTCTGATAGTCGCCCATCGCCTCATTCAAGCCGCGCGCAGGTTCCCTGCTCGCATGCAGCTGAGAACAACATGGGAAGGAATCATGCTACCACCTTGCTCTACCTGCATGAGCTAAAATTTGGTATGGGGTACTGCATGTGTGCAGAATAGCATGACATTGATGGTTTATACCTACATGCATTGTTACAATGGTAGATTAGTATGGATTGGGCCTGGTGGCAGATAGCAACTGCAGTTACTGGTTAATTACCACCATGCATTGGTACAATGGTTATAATAGTGCGGGCATGGCCATGGTGTAGCATAGCATTGTTATGATGTGTACCTACATGGCAAGGTATATGTGGTCTGATAGTATGGAGTTATGGT
Source organism: Microglena sp. YARC (assembly GCA_022414725.1). Classification (NCBI taxonomy): domain Eukaryota; kingdom Viridiplantae; phylum Chlorophyta; class Chlorophyceae; order Chlamydomonadales; family Chlamydomonadaceae; genus Microglena; species Microglena sp. YARC. The sequence goes on along the minus strand of JAJSRW010000843.1, from coordinate 464 downwards.
GTAGTGAAATAGATGACTTCTAATTGTAGGTAGTGATGATGAATGGTCATGGTGAGATTTGTTAGTACCTGATAGCGTGTTAATGAGAAGATGATTGCGATCGTGTTATGTGTGTGTAGTGCGTGATATTTATTCGTTGCCCTTCAGTAGTTTTGGGTTTGTGCTGCAGTTGGATAGCCAGTTATGTGTGTGGTCAAGGTGTGTCTGAGTGTTTTGTGTTGTGTGCATGGAGGTACGTGAATGGATAGGCCAGTGTGTGTAGTGCATGGTGTAGTGCATGGATAGCCAGTGTGTGTGGGTTGAGTGCCTGAGTGTTTGTTGTGTCAATAGGATTGTCTTTAGTGCAGGGGATGGCCGAGGTGTGTGTTTATGTAAGTAGGCGGTGGGCAGTGCATGCGTAGCCCCTTGTTGTGCGTGTGATGTTGGTATGTGTGAATGTATGCATGGGTTGTCTTGTAGTCCTC
>JAJSRW010001298.1:0-38853 GCA_022414725.1 Microglena sp. YARC | reverse complement strand
TGTAACAAAAACAAAAACAAAAACAAAAACAAAGCGCACCTGCTGCTTGCGAAGCTTGTCCATCATCTCCTCCTCTCGACTCCTCAACTTGGCCAAGCCGTTCTGTTGTGCATGCGGTTCCAGATCTAACCCGCTCACCCTCATTCTGCTTGCGGTCTTTCCACTGCCTCCTCCAAGCCGCCACGGCCAGGCTACTCCACTCTTCTAATACGCTCTACCTGTGTGATGATGCATGATTATGATGCTGATAATGATGATGATGTCGATGATGCATGTATGATAATGATTGATGATGATGTATGAAATGATGATGATGTTTATATAGTTAAGAAATGCCTAATAATAGTTAAAGAAATGCTTCACGGCTCCTCTAGCCCCACGCCAGCTAGCTCCACCTCTCTGACCGCCCCACCTGTGCGTGCATCGTATTTATATTTTCAGCTGAGAATATATTCAGCTACAAGAACAAGGCTTCTAGGCAGCTTACCTGTTGTACCATCTATTTAATGTCAGCTACGAGGAACAGCTTCTGGGCACCGCTACTTGCACAGAATACCATACACCTACATACATCTCCGCCATTAATCACTTACAAGCTGGTACCTCAGTAAGCAGCCTTGTGGGCTACCCTGCCTAGCGCAGCTCTTGCCACTTCTTTGCACCCCCCAACTCCATCCTGTACTTCTCCTGTAATACCTGCTAGGACCATGTAATCACGACAAAGCTATGGATCGCCAGTAAGAGTGCCTGTGTGCTACCTGTCTAGCCAGCTCGCCTTGCTTTGTTCTTCAACAGACTCCATCCTGAATACGTGCCATCCTCCTCAAAACCAAATGCGCGCCTCAACTTTTCTGAACAATTTAGACGAGCTTCAAAACTCTCCCTCAACCACCCGCAGCTGATACTTAGGTTCGCGTACCTTGCACAGGGTACAAAATTTAAAAGCTACTGACATGAAAATGAGATGGGGCGAGGGGAGGGGAGGGATGTTGTACGGATGGACTGAAACAAAACGTTTACGCCGGAGGAAAGTCGTACTTCTACTCTCAAATCGAGAATGAGGCCTGAAATCCGAGAATTCCGGACAATTTCTCAAACAATTCTTGACGAAGCTACGAAACTTTGCTCCAGTTCATCCCCTGAATTTTTGATAAAGCTCATACCCTGCATTCTCAGTGCAGGTGATGTAGATGTGGCGAGTTGGAGTATGTTGGTGTTGTGAGCGTGGAGGAATGGATGGTTGGGTGACAGATGACGAGGAGATGACATTATAGTGGATGTGGGATATAGACAACATGAAATGGGGAGGATGCACTGATAGTAGATATTGCGGACAAGGTGGCGGGTGCATGTGTGCTGCAGCTATGTGGTACCAAACAAGCATCAGCCAGCCAATGAAAAAAATTTGCAAATGACATCTGGTGCGGTGGTACGTGTTTGAATTTGGCGGCTACGCGCTCCCCCTGCTGTCTGCGCGTGGACGTCACAGTCGCCTTTGCGCCTTTTGACCAGCTAAGGTAGCACCAGCCTTCAACCAGGCCCATGAAAAACTCGAATGACAAGTGGTTGGGTGCTGTGCTATGCACCTGTGGTATAACTTGGGCTGGCTTACCCGTTCTCCCCTGCTGTCTGCACAAAGGACGTTCACATCGCCTTGACCTTGACCGGCTAACGAGCCCCAGCCCCAGCCAGCGCCGATTGAGAAAACTCGAATGACATTGGGGCAGTTGTGTTGCGATGTGGGTGATTTGGACGCTACCGGATCTCCCCCTGCTGCTGGTGACGTCACAGTCGCCTCAGCTTGACCCCAGCTTGGTAGCACCAGCCCAGCCAGGCCAATGAAAAACTCGAATGACATGTGGGTGGTGGGTGCGTGTGCAGGGTGGATGTTTAGGGCTGCGCTTACCGGTCTCCCCCTGCTGTCTGGGTGACTCACATCGCCTTCAAGCCTTGACCAGCTGGGTAGCCACCAGCCCCAGCCAGGCCAATGAGGAAAAGCTCGAATACATTTGTGGTGGTCCGTGTGCTGGGTGGATTTGCGTCTGGCTTAACCGGTCTCCCCTGACCTGTCTGGGTGGACGTCCACAGCGCCTTGAGCATTGACCAGCCAGACCAACAGCCCTCATCCAGCCGCCAATGAGAAAATTGAATGAAAAGAGTGGTGTGCGGTTTGGTATATTTGGGCTGGCTTACCGTCTCCCCCTGATGTCTGGAGTGATGTCACAGTCGCCTTTGAGCCTTGACCAGCTATGGTAGCTACAGCCTCAACCAGCCCATGAGAAAAACTTGAATGGCGACCGTACCTGCTGCACATTTGACTATGTCTTGTTATTCTTCTGTTGTTGCGGTGGGCGTGGTTGGTTGTTTCGCACTGAGGGTTGGACCATACCTGGTCCACAGGTGTGGGTGGTGTCTTGTTATGTCTCTGTTGGTTGTGTTGGTTGTTAAGTTGGCACTGAGGATGTGAAACCTAGTACCTGCTGCCACACGTGTATGTGCTTGGTGCTGTTATGTCTCTGTTGGTTGGTTGTTCGTGGTTGTCACTGAGGTGTGCAACCAGTACCTGGTGCACAGGTGTGGGATGTGTCTGTCTATGTACTCTGTTGTTGGTGGTGGTTGGTTCGTTGTCCACTGAGGGTACCAGTACCTGTCACAGTTTGGGTGGTCTTGTAATTCTCTGTTGTTGGTGCGTTGGTTTCACGCAGGGTGTGGACCAGTACCTGTGCACAGTGTGGGTGTTCTTTTATGTCTCTGTGGTTGTTGCTTGTGGTTGGTAGTTGGTTGCGTTGGTTGGTCATCTGAGGTGTGACAGTACCTGAGTGCCAAGGTGTGGGTGGTGTCTTGTTATGCTCTGTTGTGTTGGTTGCGTTGTGGTTGGTTGGTGTTGGTTGTTCACTAGCGCAATGTGACCAAGTACCCTGGTGCCACAGGTGTGGGTGGTGTCTTGTTATGTCTCTTTGGTTGTTGGTTGGTTGCTGTTGGTTAGTGTTGTTGGTGCGTCACATGCAGTTGTGGACCAGTACCGGTGCACAGTACACTGTGGTGGTGTCTTTTTATGTCTCTGTTGTTGTGTGGTTGGTTGTTTGTTGGTGGGTCACTGAGGGTGTGACCAGTACCGGCACAGTTGGTGGTGTCTTTGTTAGTCTCGTTGTTGTATGGTTGGTTGGTTGGTTGCGTCAACTGAGGGTGTGCGACCAGTACCTGTGCACCAGTTGCGGTGTGTCTTGTTTATGCTCTGTTGGTGTTGTTGTTCGTTGGTTGGTTGGTTGGTTGGTCACTGAGGGTCCATGTGGACCAGTACCTGTGCACAGGTGTGGCGTGGGTCTTGTTAAGTCTCTGTTGGTATGGTTGTTGGTTGGTCACTGAGTGTGACATAACCTGTGCACAGTGGGTGGTGTCTTGTTATGTCTCTGTTTTGGTTATGCGTTGGTTCTCACTGAGGGGGTGGACCAGTACCTGTGCAAATGTGGGTGGCTGTCTGTTATGTCTCTGGTGCTTGGTTGTGGTGTGTTGGTTGTCCACTGAGGGTGTGGACCAGTACCTAGGCTGCACAGGTGTGGGTGGTGCTTGTTTTATGTCTCGGTTGGTTGTTGTTGCGTTGTTGGATTGGCACTGAGTCGTGTGCACCAACTGAGTGCACAGTGTGGGTCGCTGTCACTGAGGGTGTGGACGCAAGTACTGTGCACAGTGTGGGTGGTGTCTTGTGTAATGTCTCTGTTGTCTGTTGGAGTTGGTTGGTTTGTTGGGTTGGTCACATGAGCGTTGTGGACCAGTCACCTGGTGCACAGCGTGTGTGTTTGGTGTCTTGGTTAATGTCTCTGTTGGGTTGAGTTGGATTTGTGGTTGGGTACACTTGAGGGTGTGGAACCAGTACCTAGGCACAGGATGTGGGTGGTGTTGTATGTCTCTGATTGGTTGTTGTTGAGCTTGGTGGTTTGGTTGGTTGTGTTAGGTCACTGAGGGGTGATTTTGCGGGACCAGTTACCTGGTGGCGCACAGGTGTGGGTGGTGTCTTGTTATGTCCTCCCTGTTTTTGGTTGTTGGTTGGTTGGTTGGTTGGGTCACTGAGGGTGTGGACCAGTACCTGGTGCACAGGTGTGGGTGGTGTCTTGTTATGTCTCTGTTGGTTGGTTGGTTGGTTGGTTGGTTGGTTGGTCACTGAGGGTGTGGACCAGTACCTGGTGCACAGGTGTGGGTGGTGTCTTGTTATGTCTCTGTTGGTTGGTTGGTTGGTTGGTTGGTTGGTTGGTTGTGTTGGTTGGGTTGGTTTACTGAGGGTGTGGACCAGTACCTGGTGCACAGGTGTGGGTGGTGTCTTGTTATGTCTCTGTTGGTTGGTTGGTTGGTTGGTTGGTTGGTCACTGAGGGTGTGGACCAGTACCTGGTGCACAGGTGTGGGTGGTGCCTTGTTATGGCTCTGTTGGTTGGTTGGTTGGTTGGTTGGTCACTGAGGGTGTGGACCAGTACCTGGTGCACAGGTGTGGGTGGTGTCTTGTTATGTCACTGTTTTGTTGTTGGTTGGTTGGTTGGGGGTTTTTTTTGGTGCGTTTGTCACTGAGGGTGTGAACCAGTACCTGGTGCACAGGTGTGGGTGGTGTCTTGTTATGTCTCTGTTGGTTGGTTGGCTGGTTGGTTGGTCACTGAGCGTGGTGATGGCGATGGTGCACAGGTGTAGGTGGTGACTATCAGCAGAGGGCGCATACTTTGATGGGCTATGCCGAACCATGCCTTTACAGCCATCCTGCTGAGGGTGTGATGGCGCTGATGCACAGGTGCCGTTGGTGGACTGTCAGCAGAGGAGCATACTAGACCTTTGGAGGGCATGTGTGTGTCAGGGGTGCGTGGGGTTGGGCTATGCGGACCCATGCCTTATTCACATCCTGGTTGAGGTGGTTGTATGGCGCTGGTGCACAGTGTGGGTGCCCACTGCCAGGAGGGGCGCATACTAGTCCTTTGGGCATGTGTGGGTGGCGTGGGGGGTGGGCTATGCAGACCCATGGCGCTTCTCAGCATCCTGGCTGAGTGGTGGTGATGGCGCTGGTGCACAGGTGTGGGTGGCCACTGCCAGGAGGGGGCGCATACTAGTCCTTTGGGGGCATGTGTGGGTGGCGTGGGGGGTCGGGCTAGGCAGGGGACCATGGCCTTCTCAGCATCCTGGTTGAGGTGGTGATAGCGATGGGTTGTATAGGTGTGTGCGGTGGCTGTCAGCAGAGGGTTGCATTACTTGTTCATTGGGTAAGGTGGGTGGATGTGGTGCAGTGAACGAGGTTGGTAATCAAACATGCTCCAAGCCTTGTATAACCCAACATTATAATTAAAATAAAAAAGGTGTGCCTTATTACGAGGCGTGTGGTTGAGGGGGCCAGCCTGTTTGCTTGCACAGGGGCCAACCACGAATGGTATCTGGTGTTGATACAGCAGCAGGGTGGCTGTGGATCAGCTTGCGATTGTGAATGGTATGATTACAGCAGAGACAGTGCTGCATGTAAATCTCCCATAACAAGTTCTATGCAGCGTCGCCTGCGACGCTAAAAAAAATGCGAGAGTGATGACGCGAGGGAGCGACAGTCGGCAGCAACGGAGGCGATTTAGTTACGAGCACCGTTGGCTGACGTGTCAGGCTTCATCGCGGTCAGATGGATGGTCGGTCGGTAGGACGGACAAATGGGTAAACATGGGGCTCCCGCCCCTTGAAGAGGGGTTCCGCAAAAAAATCCATGTGCCAACCAAAACAAAACAAACTACAGGTGAGTGGTAGGGTGTGTGTGGGGGTACATGTGCGTGGTTGGAAGGGTGGGTGGATGGAAGGATGGAGGGATGAACATAAAACATCTTTGTGCCGACCCAAAACAAAAAAACTAACCCATTTCCATCTCGAGCCAACTCTAACGAAACCTAAGGGCCAGGTAAAACCAAACCAGCAGAGAGAACCAGCCCAGCCCAGCCCAGACCAGACGAATACCCAGCCCAAACTAGTAACCATCCCAACCCAAACTAGCCCAGACAATCACCCAGTCCAAATCAGCCTAGCCTAGACCAGACGGTGACCCAGCCCAGCCCAGGTAATGTCCCAGCATAGACCAGACAATGACCCAGCCCAGCCCAGATAATGACCCAGCCCAGCCCAGATAATGACTCAGCCCAGCCCAGATGTCAACCAACCCAGATGTCACCCACAGTCCAGCCCAGAATTTCACCAGCAGATGTCACCAGCCCCAGCCAGACATTCACCCAGCCCAGATGTCACCCAGCCCAGCCAGACATTCACCCAGCCCAGATGTCACCCACAGCCCAGCCCAGACATTCACCCAGCCCAGATGTCACCCACAGCCCAGCCCAGACATTCACCCAGCCCAGATGTCACCCAGCCCAGACAAGACATTCACGGCCAGCCCAGATGTCACGCCAGCCCAGCCCAGACATTCACCCAGCCCAGATGTCACCCACAGCCCAGCCCAGACATTCCACACAGCCCCCCAGATGTTCACCCAGCCCAGCCCAGACATTCACCCAGCCCAGATGTCCACTCACAGCCCAGCAGCCAGACATTCACCCAGCCCAGATGTCACCAGCCCAGCCCAGACATTCACCCAGCCCAGATGTCACCCACAGCCCAGCCAGACATTAGACCCAGCCCAGATGTCACCCACAGCCCAGCCAGACATTCACCCAGCCCAGATGTCACACCCACAGCCCAGCCCAGACAATCACTTGCACAACCCAGACCAGACCAGATGACAACCTAGCCCAGCCCAGACAATCACCTAGTCCAACCCAGCCCAGACCAGATGATGATACCCAGCCCAGACAATCACCCTGCCCAGGAGAACCATATATACACCGGTGTCTTCGGTATAATAACGAGTGGATAGGAAATAATGAGCCAGTAGAGGCGACGCAGGCGGGGACCAAATGGCAACTCAGCCCAGCCCAGATGTCATAGATCGGGGTACAGCCCAGCCTAGACATCACCCTGTTCTGTCCAACCCAGCCCAGGGCCAAATGTCATCCAGCCCAGCCTAGACAATCACCCTGTCCAACCCAGCCCAGCCAGATGTCATCCAGCCCAGCCTAGACAATCACCCTGTCCAACCAGCCCAGCCCAGATGTCATCCAGCCCAGCCTAGACAATCACCCTGTCCAACCCAGCCCAGCCCAGATCCATGTATCCAGCCCAGCCTAGACAATCACCCTGTCCAACCCAGCCCAGCCCAGATGTCATCCAGCCCAGCCTAACAATCACCCTGTCCAACCCAGATGTCATCCAGCCCAGCCTAGACAATCACCCTGTCCAACCAGCCCAGCCCAGATGTCAATCCAGCCTCCCCCAACATGTAACCAGACGAAACTATTTTTCTTCTTCAACACACCAAGCATATGGCCCTCACCTCCATGTGCCCTATGAGTGGCGAAGGCAGAATGAAGGGTACACTTCTCCTCCCATCCCCACTACCTCCCTTCCCCGAACCCACTCCCCAACTTTTTTTTTCCCCCCCCCACTCCCCCCCCCCCACCTCCCCCCCCCCCCCCCCCCCCACACACACACACACACACACACGCCCATTCCACCGCCATCTGCACATGTTTGCTTCACATCAAGAATATGGACCTCACCCTCAAATGTGCCCTATTAGTGACGAGGGCTGAATTAAGGGTTGACTTCTCCTCCCCCTCCCCCCCCCCCCCCCCCCCCCCCCCCCCCCCTCCACCGCCATCTGCAAATGTGTGTACACACCGAGAGTATGGACCTCACCACCATGTGCCCTCTTAATGACGAGGGCAGAATGAAGGGTTGACTACTCCTCCCCTTCCCCCTCCCTCCTCCTTCCCCGAACCCCCTCTCCCCTTCCACCGCCATCTGCACATGTGTGCACACAAAGAATATGGACCTCACCACCATGTGCCCACTTAATGGCGAGGGCAGAATGAAGGGTTGACTCCTCCTCCCCATCCCCCTCCCCTTAGCCTTACCATTCCCTCCCCTACTCCCAATCCCCTCCCCCACCCCCACCCTCACACATTCCACCCCATCTCGAGTGTGTACAACAGCAAGAATATGAACCTCACCTCCATGTGCCCTATTAGTGACGAGGGCAGAATGAAGGGTTGACTTCTCCTCGATCCTAAACACATCCATGATCTCCTGATCGGACAGTGAGGGCATGGAGGATGATCCACTCTCCTCGCCAAAGACGGACAGGCTGTATGTGTATTGGGCAGCTTTCATGTAGCCGCTGATCATGTTGTTGAGAGCACGCCGCTTGAGGTTGGGTTTGTCACCAGCGGGGGGGCCAAGCCGGAGGACCTGGCCCCGCTGAAGTTGGCTTAGTAGCTGAGAACGTAGCTGAGTCTACACGCATGTGCAGATGCGGTGGTATGGGGGTGGGGCGGGGCGGGAAGGGATGGGAGTGGGAGAGGGGAAGGTAATGGGAAATGGGGAGTGGGGGAGTGAGAGAGGGAGTGGGCTCGGGGAAGGGGATGGGGATGGGGATGGGGGCATAGGCTTGGGTTAATAGACATGTGCATGGGTGTATGTTGCATGGGGATTTGGCGTGGTCAAGGGGGCAAAGGCATGGGCAAAGGTTTGGTATCAAGGGTATAGCATGGATTCCAAGCATGCGAATGGTTGTGTGTTTATGGGCAATCAGCATAGGCATGGGAGCGTAAGCATGGGCATACGCTTGGGGTTATGGGTATGGGCATGGGGGCATAGGTATGGGCATGGGGGTGTAGACATGGGCATGGCCATACCTTCACATTACTCAGAATTCCAGTTTCTCTCATGGCTGACAGCATATTCCTCTTCAGGTCTTGCGGCTCCATTTCCTGTACCCTATCCACCCTCTGCCCGCGATTTGCATCCTGGGCTGAGAGGGGTCCCTTGACAGGCCCTCCATAATTCAGGGCTTGCTATATCCAGCCTCCCAGCTGCGTTCCCGTCGCTTTGACGGGTTTTAAGATCGACGCAAGACTTTTTAGCGGATTGCGAGTTCCCTGAGGGCTTCAATTATTATTACTACTCGGTCAAACTTGGGTCAGGGGGTGGACAAGGAAAGGGTTCCTGGCAGGTGGTAAAATCTCTTCCGGCTCATGGCGTTTCTTCGCCAAATAAATTGCGTTCAGTCGAGATCGTGCATGCTCGTGCGATGCTGCTCTCTCGTCCTCGTCGTATCCTGGGTCGTCCTGGGTCAACGAAAGGAGTTTTGGGAACCGGGGGCGAATAGTCTGGGACCGTACTTCGGACTCTCACCTCCTGAGACCTCTCATCATACCCGGTGCATCATGCCAGCCTGTCATGGTACTTCCTGTCCACGCCACCTGTCGAACGGTTTCGGTTGAATCTGTTCGATAGTGATTCGATCGGACAGATCACACCGACCCAGCCAACTGCGCGCATTCCTTTGTTTCCGCTACTTTGACGTTGTTGGGATCCATTGTGGACAGAACCTCGGTCGACTCGGATCTATTTTACTCCACCTCATCGACCTCCTCAATCGCCAGTCGCCTCGTCTCCCTACTTCACCTCCTCTAGTGCCACTCATCTGTGGCTAAGGGGTCAGATCAAGAGCTAAAGAAACTGAGCAAGGGCCTCGCCGAACCTAATCATCAACAAATAGAACCGCTATGGCTGACCCCTATTCCGGACAGCAAGGGTCGTACGGCAACTACCCCAGTTACCAGCAGCAAAATGCAGGTCAATGGGGAGGAGTAGGTCAGATGCAAGGGGCAGCTGGGCCCCAGAAGACCCAGGTATGTCACGCTTGACAAACTGTGGGAAGAATTCTTAGTTGACAGTACTGCATGGGGGATGCTGATGCCTGGGGATGTGTGCCTTGGAAGTTTGATGCAAGGGTATGTGTGGCTGGGTAACTTGTGCATTGAGATGAAGTCGTGAGGGAGCTTGATCCATGGGTATTGTGTTGTTGGAGGTTGGTGCTTTGGTATGGGAGCTGGTATCATGGGGATCTTTGTCTGCAGAAATCAGGAATTTCTGCAGAAATCAGAAATGCCTGCGAAATGTCTATGCCTGAAGAAGCTTAATCCATCAGGATCTATGCCTGGGAAAGATGGTGGGTGGACATGGGTACATGTAGAAGCTTGATGCATGGGCATCTGTGCAAGGGGTGGGAATTGATGGGATTCAGATCTTCGCATGCGGGAGCTGGATGCATGGGGATCTGTGCATCCCATGCATCACTGCTATCCATCACTCATCCGTCATTCAACCATCACTCATCCATCACTCATGTGTTTCTCATCCATCACTCATCCATCACTCATCCATCACTCATGTGTTTCTCATCCATCACTCATCCGCCCCATTCATTCCATCACTTCATCCGCCATTCATCCATCACTCATCGGCCATTCATCCATCACTCATCCGCCATTCATCCATCACTCATCCGCCATTCATCCATCACTCATCCGCCATTCATCCATCACTCATCGGCCATTCATCCATCACTCATCCACCATTCATCCATCACTTATCCGCTATTCATCCATCACTTATCCGTCGTTCATCCATCACTGACGCAAGCAGGCGGTGGTGCAGTCAACAGGCTTCAGTTCAAATTTAAATTATTGACCAGGAATGCTGCCCACGCATGATCATTGCCATCCTCACACATGTGTTTCTCATCCATCACTCATCCATCACTCATGTGTTTCTCACGCATCCATCATTCATCCATCACTCATCCATCACTCATGTCAGTTCCATCCATCACTCATCATCACTCATCATCCATCATTCATCCATCACTCAACATCACTCGTGTGTTTTCTCATCCATCACTCATCCATCACTCATGTGTTTCTCATCCTCACTTATCCTTCACTCATGTGTTTTTCTCATTCAAATCATATCACTCGTGTGATCATTCTCATGCCATCACTCATGTGTTTCTCATCACCATCACTCATGTGTGTTTCTCATCCATCACTCATCCATCACTCATGTGTTTCTCATCCATCTCATCATCAAATCAGTGTTTCTCATCCATCAACTCATCCATCACTCATGTGTCACTCATCATCTTATGTGTTTCTCATCCATCATCATCCATCACTCATGTGTGTACTCATGCCATTCATCCATCACTCATCCGCCATTCATCCATCACTCATCGGCCATTCATCCATCACTCATCCGCCATTCATCCATCACTCATCCGCCATTTATCCATCACTCATCCGCCATTCATCCATCACTCATCGGCCATTCATCCATCACTCATCCGCCATTCATCCATCACTTATCCGCCATTCATCCATCACTCATCCGTCGTTCATCCATCACTGAAGCATGCAGGCGGTGGTGCAGTCAACAGGCTTCAGTTCAAATTTAAATTATTGACCAGGAATGCTGCCCATCGCATGGTTTCATTGCCATCCATCACATCCTCATGTGTTTTCTCATCCATCACTCATCCATCACTCATGTGTTCTCATCCATCATCATCCATCACTCATCCATCACTCATGTGTTTTCTCATCCATCACTCATCCATCACTCATGTGTTTCTCATCATCATCCTCATCCATCACTCATCCATCACTCATGTGTTTCTCATCCATCACTCATCCATCACTCATCACTCATGTGTTTCCATTCACTCATCCATCACTCATCATCCATCACTCATGTGTTTCTCATCCATCACTCATCACTCAACTCATCCATCACTCATCCATCACTCATCCGCCATTCATCCATCACTCATCCGCCATTCATCCATCACTTATCGGCCATTCATCCATCACTCATCCGCCATTCATCCATCACTCATCCCCATTATCCATCACTCATCCGCCATTCATCCATCACTCATCGCCATTCATCCATCACTCATCCGCCATTCATCCATCACTTATCCGCCATTCATCCATCACTCATCCGTCGTTCATCCATCACTGACGCATGCAGGCGGTGGTGCAGTCAACAGGCTTCAGTTCAAATTTAAATTATTGACCAGGAATGCTGCCCACGCATGGATCATTGCCATCCATCACACATGTGTTTCTCATCCATCACTCATCCATCACTCATGTGTTTCTCATCCATCATTCATCCATCACTCATCCATCACTCATGTGTTTCTCATCCATCACTCATCCATCACTCATGTGTTTCTCATCCTCATCTCATCCATCATCATGTGTTTCTCATCACCTCATCACTCACATCACTCATGTGTTTTCATCATCACCATCACTCATCCATCACTCATGTGTTTCTCATCCATCACTCATCCATCACTTCATGTGTTTTCATCCATCACTTACCCATCCTCATCACTCATCCATCACTCATGTGTTTCTCATCCATCACTCATCCATCACTTATGTGTTTCTCATCCATCACTCATCCATCTCTCATGTGTTTCGCATCCATCACTCATCCATCACTCATCCTCACTCACTCATCCATCACATCCATCGCCATTCATCCATCACTCATCCGCCATTCATCCATCACTCATCCGCCATTCATCCATCACTCATCGGCCATTCATCCATCACTCATCCGCCATTCATCCATCACTTATCCGCCATTCATCCATCACTCATCCGTCGTTCATCCATCACTGCTTACGCAGGCGGTGGTGCAGTCAACAGGCTTCAGTTCAAATTTAAATTATTGACCAGGAATGCTGCCCACGCATGGATCATTGCCATCCATCACACATGTGTTTCTCATCCATCACTCATCCATCACTCATGTGTTTCTCATCCATGATTCATCCATCACTCATCCATCACTCATGTGTTTCTCATCCATCACTCATCCATCACTCATGTGTTTCTCATCCATCATTCATCCATCACTCATCCATCACTCATGTGTTTCTCATCCATCACTCATCCATCACTCATGTGTTTCTCATCCATCACTCATGTGTTTCTCATGTGTTTCTCATCCATCATTCATCCATCACTCATCCATCACTCATGTGTTTCTCATCCATCACTCATCCATCACTCATGTGTTTCTCATCCATCACTTATCCATCACTCATGTGTTCTCATCATCACCATCATCCATCACTTATGTGTCATCCATCTCATCCATCACTCATGTCATCATCCATCCGCCATCACTCATCCGCCATCATTCACTCATCCGCATTTCATCCATCACTCATCCGCCATTCATCCATCATCCCGCCATCACTCATCGCCATTCATCCATCACTCATCCGCCATTCATCCATCACTTATCCGCCATTCATCCATCACTCATCCGTCATTCATCCATCACTGACGCATGCAGGCGGTGGTGCAGTCAACAGGCCTCAGTTAAAATTTAAATTATTGACCAGGAATGCTGCCCACACATGGATCATTGCCATCCATCACACATGTGTTTCTCATCCATCACTCATCCATCACTCATGTGTTTCTTATCCATCATTCATCCATCACTCATCCATCACTCATGTGTTTCTCATCCATCACTCATCCATCACTCATGTGTTTCTCATCCATCATTCATCCATCACTCATCCATCACTCATGTGTTTCTCATCCATCACTCATCCAGCACTCATATGTTTCTCATCCATCACTCATGTGTTTCTCATCCATCACTCATGTGTTTCTCATCCATCAATCATCCATCACTCATGTGTTTCTCATCCATCATTCATCCATAACTCATCCATCACTCATGTGTTTCTCATCCATCACACTCATCCATTCACTCATGTGTTTGCATCATCATCATTCATCCATCACTCATTCCATCACTCTTGTTTTTCTCATCCATCACTCATCCATCACTCATGTGTTTTCTCAATCCATCATACCCATCACTCATGTGGTTCTCTCATCCATCACTCATCCATCACTCACATCATCATCCATCACTCATCAGTGTGTTTCATCATCATTCACTCATCATCCATCCATCACTGCATCCATCACTCCTCATCATCCATCACTTATCCATCACTCATCCGCCATTCATCATCACTCATCCGCCATTCATCCATCCATCACTCATCACCATTCATCATCACTCATCATTCATCCATCACTCATCCGCTCATTCATCCATCACATCATCGCCATTCAAATCCATCATCATCCGCCATTCATCATCACTCATCCGTCGTTCATCCATCACTGACGCATGCAGGCGGTGGTGCAGTCAACAGGCTTCAGTTCAAATTTAAACTATTGACCAGGAATGCTGCCCACGCATGGATCATTGCCATCCATCACACATGTGTTTCTCATCCATCACTCATCCATCACTCATGAGTTTCTCATCCATCACTCATCCATCACTCATCCATCACTTATGTGTTTCTCATCCATCACTCATCCATCACTCATGTGTTTCTCATCCATCATTCATCCATCACTCATCCATCACTCGTGTGTTTCTCATCCATCACTCATCCATCACTCATTTGTTTCTGTCACTTATCCATCACTCATGTGTTTCTCATCCATCAATCATCCATCACTCATGTGTTTCTCATCCATCACTCATCCATCACTCATGTGTTTCTCATCCATCACTCATGTGTTTCTCATCCATCACTCATGTGTTTCTCATCCATCACTCATCCATCACTCATGTGTTTCTCATCCATCATTCATCCATCACTCATCCATCACTCATGTGTTTCTCATCCATCACTCATCCATCACTCATGTGTTTGTCATCCATCATTCATCCATCACTCAACCATCACTCGTGTTTTTCTCATCCATCACTCATCCATCACTCATGTGTTTCTCATCCATCACTTATCCATCACTCATGTGTTTCTCATCCATCACTCATCCATCACTCATGTGTTTCTCATCCATCACTCATCCATCACTCATGTGTTTTCTCGATTCCATCACTCATCCATCACTTCATGTGTTTCGCATCCATCACATCATCCATCACTCATCCATCACTCATCCCCACATCCATCACTCATCGCATTCCATCCATCACTCATCATACCGCCATTCATCCATCACTCATCCGCCATTCATCCATCACTCATCCGCCATTCATCCATCACTCATCCATTCCATCCTTCGGCCATTCATTCATCCATCGGCCATTTCATCTCGCCATTCATCCATCACTTATCCGCCATTCATCAATCACTCATCCGTCGTTCATCCATCACTGACGCATGCAGGCGGTGGTGGCAGTCAACAGGCTTCAGTTCATTTAAACTATGACCAGGAATGCTGCCCACGCATGGATCATTGCCATCCATCACACATGTGTTTCTCATCCATCACTCATCCATCACTCATCCATCACTCATGTGTTTTTCTCATCCATTCATTCATCATCATCATCCATCACTCATGTGTTTCTTCCATCATTCATCCATCACTCATCCATCACTCATGTGTTTCTCATCCATCATTCATCATCACTCATCCATAGCACTCATGTGTGTTTCTCATCCATCACTCATCCATCACTCATTTGTTTCTCATCCATCACTTATCCATCACTCATGTGTTTCTCATCCATCAATCATCCATCACTCATGTGTTTCTCATCCATCACTCATCCATCACTCATGTGTTTCATCATCCATTCACTCATGTGTTCATCATCCATCATCATCATCATCACTCATCGCCATTCATCCATCACTCATCCGCCATTCATCCATCACTCATCCGCCATTCATCCATCACTCATCCGCCATTCATCCATTCATCATCATCACTCATCGGCCATTCATCCATCACTCATCCGCCATTCATCCATTACTTATCCGCCATTCATCCATCACTCATCCATCGTTTATCCATCACTGCTAATGCAGGCGGTGGTGCAGTCAACAGGCTTCAGTTCAAATTTAAATTATTGACCAGGAATGCTACCCACGCATGGATCATTGCCATCCATCACACATGTGTTTCTCATCCATCACTCATCCATCACTCATGTGTTTCTCATCCATGATTCATCCATCACTCATCCATCACTCATGTGTTTCTCATCCATCACTCATCCATCACTCATGTGTTTCTCATCCATCATTCATCCATCACTCATCCATCACTCATGTGTTCCACCTCTCATCCATCACTCAATCCATCACTCATGTGTTTCTCATCCATTCACTCATGTGTTTCTCATCATCATCACCATCTCTCATCCATCACTCATGTGTTTCTCATCCATCACTAATCCATCACTCATGTGTTCCTCATCAATGACTTACCCATCACTCATGTGTTTCTCATCCATCACTCATCCATCACTCATGTGTTTCTCATCCATCACTCATCCATCACTCATGTGTTTCTCATCCATCACTCATCCATCACTCGTGTGTTTCTCATCCATCACTCATCCATCACTCATCCATCACTCATCCGCCATTCATCCATCACTCATCCGCCATTCATCCATCACTCATCCGCCATTCATCCATCACTCATCCGCCATTCATCCATCACTCATCCGCCATTCATCCATCACTCATTCCGCCATTCATCCATCACTTCATCGCATTCATCCACCATCACTTATCCGCCATTCATCCATCACTCATCCGTCGTTCATTGCCATCACTCATACCGCCATTCATCCGCTCACTTATGTTATCCGCCATTCATCCCATCACTCATCGTCGTCGTTCAATCCATCACTGACGCATGCAGGCGGTGGTGCAGTCAACAGGCTTCTGTTTAAATTTAAATATTGACTCAGGAATGCTGCCCACGCATGGATCATTGCATCCATCACACATGTGTTTTCTCCATCACTCATCCATCACTCATGTGTTTCTCTGTCATCCATCACTCATGTGTTTCTCATCATCATCCCATCACTCATGTGTCTCATTCTCATCCATCACTCATTCACTCATGTGTTTCTTTCATCATTCATCCATCACTCATCCACTCATGTGTTTCTCATCATCACTCATCCATCATGTGTTTCTCATTCCATCATCATCACTCATGTGTTTTCTCATCATCACTCATCCACTCATGTGTTTCTTTCCATCACTCATCATCATGTGTTCTCATCATCCTCATCCATCACTCATGTGTTTCGTCATGTTCCATCATCTCATCCATCACATTCATCTCATCCATCACTCATGTGTGCATCATCTCAATCCATCATCATGTGTCCATCAACTCATCATCACTCACATGCCGTCATCCGTCGTTCATGTTTTCTCAATCATCACTCAGGCCGCTATGCCCATCACTCTGTCCACTCATGTGTTTCTCATCCATCACTCACTCAGAAAGTACCACCGCCATCATTCATGGTGCATCCACTTCATCACATTTCAATCCACTCATCCGCCTAATCATGTTTCATCCACCATCGGTGCGCCATTTTGCATACCTATCACCATTCTTTGCATCACTCATCTTGGACCGCATTCATCCATACTTTATCCGCCATTCTCCATTCACTTGTCCGTTCGTTCATATCCATCACCATGCAGGCGGTGGTGCAGTCAAACAGGCTTCAGTTTCAAATTTAAATTATTGACCAGGACTTATTTGCTGCCATTGGATCATTCACAAGCCATCCACTCATAGCCATCACACTCCATCACATCAGCTCTGCGTGTGTTTTCTCATTCATCTCACATATCCACACTCATGTGTTCTCATCATCATTGTCATTTTCCATCATCTCCATCACTCATCATCCATCATCATCACTCATAACTCACTCATGTGTTTTCTCATCCATCATCACCCATATGTCACTCATTGTTTCTCTCCATCACCTACAATTCAGGGCTCTCACATAGTGTTACTCATGTACGTTTCTCATCCATCACATCATATGTTTCTCATCCATACACTCATCCATCTCTCATCCATCACTATCCAACGGGGAAGTAGTTTCTTCCTCCTCATACCATCACTCATCCATCACAAATGTGTTTCTCATTCAATCACTTCCCATCACTGTCATGTTTCTCATCCATCACTGTTTCTCATCCATTCAAACTCACCATCACTCATTTCGTGTTTTTTTCTACATCCACTCATGTGGTTTCTCATGCCACAACTGCGGGCATTGGTGTCTCCAGTCCGCATGTCACTCGTGTGTTCTGTTCACCATTAAGACCACAGGGCATCACTTCATCCAATACTCATCCATATCACTCCAATCAGCCCATTCATTCCATCACTTCGTTTCTCATCTCATCTACTCTATCTCTATTCCACTTCATCACCTCATTCCGCCACTCGTCCCTTGTGAGGCCCCCGCCATTCATCCATCGCCTCAGCCGCCATTCATGAACCCCATCACATCCCGCCATTCATTCCATCCACTCATCGGCGCCATAGCCATCATCGCCGCACATATAGCCATCATTATCCGGCCATTCATCCATCATTCCATCCAACTATTCATCCCTCACTATGCCGTCGTTCATCACTCATGCATCAGCCTCCATTCATTCCATCACTTATAACCGCCATTCATCCATCAATCAATCAGTTCAATCCATCACTCCATCCCGCCATTCATCCATCACTCATTGCCTCATCACTGGGGCATAAGTCCGTTCTTTCCAGTGAATCAGGCTTCAGTTCAAATTTAAATTATTGACCATGCTGCCAGCATGACAGGCTTGCATTTCTAAATTATTGACCAGCATGCTGCCCACGTTTCTGGATCATCATCTATCACTCATGTTCTCATCACATCATTCATCCATCCAATCACTCATGTGTTCCTCATCCCATCATGGTGTTTCTCATCCATCACTCACTCATGGTGTTTTCTCATCCTCACCATACCATTCATTTGTGTTTCTCATCCATCATGTGTTGTCTCATCCCATCATTCATTCGCATTACCATCACTCATGTGTTTCTCATCCATTTCAACTCATCCATTGTTTCTCACTCATTCCATCACTCATGTGTTACTCCCTTCCAATCCATCATCATCCACTCATGTGTTTCTCATCCATGTTACTCCATCCATCAATCATCCATTCACTCATGTGTTTCTCTCCATCACTCATCCATTCACCATGTGTTTCTTCATCCATGCACTCATCCATCACTCATGTGTTCTCATTTCATTCCATCACCATGGTTCACTCCATCCCATCACAGCTCATGTGTTTTCATACTCTTAGCCCATCACTCATGTGTTTTCTCATCCATCCTTCACCTCACGTGTGTGTGTTTCTCATGACCATAACACTCATCTCATGTGTTTCTCATCCAGCCATGTGTTTCATCTCATCCACTCTGTGCTTTCTCATACCATACCATCATCCAGTCACTCATGTGTTTTGGCTCAATCCATCACTCATCCATCATTCACTCATGTTTCTGCATCCATCACTCTCCATGACCATCCATCACTCATGTGTTTCTCGATCCATCACTCATCCACGTCATACCATTCTATGTGTTTCTCATCATCACCATCACTCATCCATGTGCATCCATCACTCATCACTCCATCACTTCAACCGTCACTCATCTATCATTCACGTCATCCATTCACTCATCATCACTCATCCATCACTCATGCATCACTCATCCATCACTCATCCATCACTCATCCATCACTCATGCATCACTCCCTCACCACTGACTCATGCAGGCGCAGGGGCAGTCCATGGGCTTCAGTCCCATTGTGAACAACCGACCAAGGGGGGTGATACTGCCCGCCAATGCATCATTTCCCATCTATCACTGCCATGGATGACGTATCACCGCCATCCATCACTCATCCATCACACATCCACCACTCCTCACCGCTTGACTCATGCAGGCGCAGGAGCAGTCCATGGGCTTCGGTCCCAATGTGAAAACCACTCATGCATCATTGACATCCATCGCTTCTATCCATCACTTCCATCCATCACTCATCCATCACTCATCCATTACTCATCCATCACTCATGCGTCACTCCCTCACCACTGACTCATGCAGGCGCAGGGGCAGTCCATTGGCTTCGGTCCCAATGTAAACATAACCAACTATCCACCTTCTCCACCTGGGGCCGGCCAAAATGCGTACCCCACGCAGCAGCAGCAGCCCGGCCAACAGGCCCCGCACCAGCAGCAGCAGCTACATAAGCAACAGCGCCCTCAGCAGCAGCAGCTTCCGCTACCCCCTACCCCTGGACTCCAGCAGCAACAGCAGCAACAGCGCCAGCAGCAGCAGCAGCAGCTTCCACTCCCCCCTGCCCCTGCACTACTGGGCATGCGTGGGCAGCAACAGTCAATGGCAAACGCAGGCGGGTATAGCATGGGTGCCATGGGTGGAGTGGGGGTGACTCCACCCACCAGCCAGGCCTACCCTCAGGCCCCTTACCCAAACTCAAGCCAGGGCCAGGGTCATGTAACTGTGACTCCTCCTCAGAGCCAAGCCCAGTACCAAGCCATGGGAACCAGCCATAGTACCGCCGCTGTTCCTGGGCAGTACGCGAACTCAGGACAGGGTCTTGGAGGGCCTACTGTGGCTGGTCAGCAGCCACCATACCAGAACTACCCTGCACACCTTCAGCAGGTCAGTTTCTGTTATATACCAATATGTATGGAACGACAACATGAGATCGTGTGATGCCGGCAGTCTGACAAGGCCAAAGTGACCATTTATGCACAGTATCATCTGATGCAGTTTGTATGATACCATACAAGCCTCTGGTCAACATCATATGATATGCCGGTCCCTGTCCATATTACCAGAGCCTCCCTGCACGCATTCAGCACAGGGATTTTTTTGCTGTATGTAGAGATTGCTAGTTTTGACCCCATTCTAGCAAAATCATCGCTACAAACGGCCTGCAAAAGTTTGAAAAGCCTGTAATGGCACTGAAAAGCCACAAAAAGCCTGTAATGGCACTGAAAAGCTTCAAAAAGCTACCCAAGCACATTATCGCTGTCCCTGGAGGAGGCTTAAAACCTTAAAGCTAGAAAAAAAACCACTTTCAGATCTGAAAACAAAATCCCTCATTAAGCATGTGAGCGTTCCGTCACATTACTACAACCCTCACCCATTCAGGAGGTGAGTGTCCTGTCATATGCCCATATTTATGGAACAACAATATGAGATCATATGATATCATATGATGCTGGCAGTCTGACTAGGCTAATGTTACCATTTATATACAGCATCATATGATGCAGTTTGTATAATTTTCATACTCACCTTCAGTCAAAATCATTTGATATGTCGGTCCCTGCCCATATTACTAGAGCTAGCCTTCACGCATTCAGCACAGAGATTTTTTTCTGGCTATTTTATAGCGATCGCTAGTTTTGACCCCATTCTAGCGAAAGTATCGCTATAAACCCGCTATAGAAGTAAAGAAAGCCTGTAATGGCACTGAAAAGCTACAAAAAGCTATTAGAAACGCTGTCCCTGGAGGAGGCTGATAACCATGAAGCTTGAAAAAACCCACTTTCAGATTTGAAAACAAAATCACGCATTCAGCATGTGAGCGTTCCGTCACATTACCAAAACAACCTCTCACGCATTCAGTAGGTGAGTGTCCTGTCATATACGTAGGGATCGGCAATATGATATCATATGATATCATGTCATCATATGATATCATATGATGCCGGCGGTCTGACTAGGTAACTATGGCCTGGGGCACCATATCATATGATATTAAATCATATGATTTGTGTATGATATCATATGATATCATAATCGTCCTTGGTCAACATCATATGATTTGCCGTTCCTTACGCCTATTTAGGCTTCAAAGGTTAGGGCTATTTGCGAACCAAATTAGCGCTAATAGGGCTAATAGCTACATTAGCTCTATTAGTTGTAAACTAATAATAGAACCAAATTAGGGCTAATAGCTACATTAGCCCTATTAGTTGTAAACTAATTTAGCCAAACTTAGCCAAAACGACCCAGAAAAATGCCACATGTTCAAGAGAGTGTTGTTATGCATCCCACTGACTTGTGTGGCAATTGTGCATGATCTGACCATCATGATGAAGTAGCTAATAGATGTTGACGATATTAGCCCATTGCAGTAAAATCTTTTGGTCGGGTTGACACAAAGCTGAGGGCGGCAAGGGTTTCGAAGGGCTGAATACTTGAGAGCAATTCGTGCAAGCAACTGCGCACTGCTCGAAATGGCAGTTGTGCTCGAAATGGCCCCATAAAATGGCTCTTGCCCATGATAAGCAAGCGACTACGCACTGCTCGAAATGGCAGTTGTGCTCGAAACGGCTCCAGGAAATCGCTCTTGCCCATTTCGAGCAAGCGATGACAACACCTCTAAACCCTAAACCTGTAGTAAAGTTGGTGTGTGGTGTGAGGGGGGGGGGGGGGGGGGGGGGGGGCATAAATATTCAGACATGCGGCGATTTAGCCTGGTTTAGAGCATAGGGTAAACTTCACATATTGACTTCCCCCCCCCCCCATCCTCCCGAGCCCGGCACCCCCTACTCATATTACCCGAGCTAACCTTTCACATTTCAGCAGGTGAGCGATTTCATCACATTACCTGTATCATGCGGTTGCCTCACGTACAACCGCGCCGTGCGTTTTATTTTTACCCCCCCCCCCACCCCCCCTCGCCCCCTACTCATATTACCAGATCTACCTTTCACACGTTCAGCAGGTGAGCGATATCATCAACATTCACTGTTTCATACCTCTCTGTACAACCGCGTTTACGTCGCCGTTTTTTTTTTTTACCCCGCCCCCCCCCCCCCCCCTCGACCCCTACTCATATTACCCGAGCTGCCTTTCATTCATTCAGCAGGTGAGCGATTCTTCAACATAACCTGTTCGTACCTCTCGTACAACCCCGCCGTGGCTTTTTTTTTTTTTTACCCCCTTCCCCCTCCCTCGCACCCCTACTCATATCACCAGATCTGCCTTTCATTCATTCAGCAGGTGAGCGATTCTTCACATTATCCAAGCTACCCTCCACACATCCAGCAGGTGAGCGTGTCTGAAAGTGGTCCTTGGCACATTAAGGTATGCCTGATATATATAAAAATAAAAATAAATTATGTATATTATCTCAAAAAGAGATAGCAAAAAAAACTCTACGAACTTGAATTTGTATAACCCCTATTATAAGGGGAGATTTTTTTTTTTTTTTTTTTTTTTTTTTTTTTTTTTTTTTTTTTTTTTTTTTTTTTTTTTTTTTTTTTTTTTTTTTTTTTTTTTTTTTTTTTTTTTTTTTTTTTTTTTTTTTTTTTTTTTTTTTTTTGTAGTGAACCCCTCGAGCAGTTGTGATCCCGCCGAGCAGTACCCCTTGCCAGCCCTATCCCACATGGTCCCGAACCCCCCTGTATATAATGCACGACGCAGGGATTTTTATTTCCGCTATATATAGCGATCGCTAGTTTTGACCTCGTTCCAGCAAAATTATCGCTAAAAAAGGAAAGAAAAAAGTGTTTTTTGTTTTTTTGCCCTGAATGGCCCCAAAAAGCTACAAATAGCAATGAAAAGCTTTAGAAAGCACTCAAACGCTGTCCCTGGAGGAGGCATGAAACCATTAAGCTAGAAGAAACCCACTTTCAGCTTTGAAAAGAAATCACTGCCTGACCTTGTGGGCGACGGTGACACTGGACTCGCCTCGCCGATGCGCTTTGATCTGTCGATGTCCCAATGTGAAACGACTCACTCAGTATCAAAATTAGAAAACCTGAAAAAAAGGTTGAAAAGCGGTCTGAAGGGTGGGGGTGGGGGGGGGGCAAAAAAGGCATTTCCATACCATTTCGTCCGGATGTGGGGGGATATCATCGCTTACAACTCTACCTCTATCCTAAACCACTTCCGATAGCCGCATTGGCAGGTATTTTTTTCGACTATGATTCACTTAAATGCTGCCGTCTCCATCTATTAATTCGCCAATTCAGTAGGGTTTTCTACATTGCCCGAAATCAAAAAGCCAAAGGCATAAGCAGCATCAAAGGCAGGGCCTAGGCCAGCAGAGCCTAGGCCGGCAGAGACTGAGCTGGAGTTTCTGTGGCGTTTCGCATCTCGCCGATGAAGTATGAAAATATGTGTACAACAAGTCCTATATGCAGCGTCGCAAGCTGACTCAGAAAAATTGGCAGAGTGTGTTGGCAACGATGGAGCCGACCGAAGCAAGTTAGTTACGCGACCGTTGGATGACGTGTCAGGCTTCAAGAAATTGTTCGGTCGGAACAGACGGACAAATGGGTAACTGGGGGCTCCCGCCCCCTTGAAGAGGGGGCTCCGCCAAAAACAAAGTATTTGAATGAACTTATTTTCATATGTTCATACTTCATACTGCAAAATAAATTCATAGAGACTGTAAGGGCTGTCTGAAAAGTTATATGCAGCGTCGCCTGCGACGGCTAAAAATGGCGGAGGAGTGATCGCGAGGGAGCGACAGGTGGCAACGGAAGCGAGATAGTTACGAGACCGTTGGCTGACGTGTCAGGCTTCATCACGGTCAGATGGATGGATGGATGGATGGTCAGTCGAACGGACAAATGGGTAATACTGGGGGGCTCCCGCAGCTCCAGAATGGGGGCTCCGCCGAACAAATTGAGGCCTGTGCTACTCCTGACTACGCCAATAAATTCAGAGACTGTATGAGCCTGACTGAAAATTTTGAGGCCTGGGCTACTCCAGACTACGCCAATAAATTCGGTGGCCGTGGGTGTCCAGGCAAAGTTGGATCTTGCTGTCCCTGTCTCCCTCATTTGGTCTGTGTTGCATGTAAACCAGGCAGTCTCTGACTTCAGTATTGCCTGTACAGCAGGGTGCCCCCCCCCCCCCCCCCCCCCTCTAAAGCGACAGCATAGCCGATTGAGAGGGTCCCCGGTGTGTGCCGTGCAACAAAGCCTGACTCTAGTATTGCCTGTACTGGCAGGGTGCCCCCCCACCCCCCCCCCCCTCAAAGCGACAGCATAATCCGATGACAGGGTCCCCGGTGTGTGCCCGTGCAACAAAGCCTAATTTTAGTATTGCCTGTACTGCAGGGCCCCCACCCCACCCCAAAGCAACAGCATACCAATAACAGGGTCCATGGTAGTGTGCCCGTGTAACATCGCCTAACTTTAGTATTGCCTGTACTGCAGGGTGCCCCCCACCCACGCCAAAGCAACAGCATACCGATGACAGGGTCCCCGGTAGTGTGCCCGGTGCAAGCCTCGCCTAACTTTAGTATTGCCTGTACTGCAGGGGCGCCCACCCACCCCAAAGCAACAGCATACCAATCACAGGGTCCCGGTAGTGTCCCGTGCAACAAAGCCTAACTTTGGTATTGCCTGTACTGCAGGGGCCCCCCTCACCCCACCCACCCACCCACCCCACCCCAAAGCAACAGCATACGGATGACAGGGTCCCCGGTAGTGTGCCCGTGCAACAAAGCCTAACTTTGGTATTGCCTGTACTGCAGGGTGCCCCCCCCCCAAAGCGACAGCATACCGATGACAGGGTCCCCGGTAGTGTGCCCGTGCAACAAAGCCTGCAAATTATGCCGCCCATCATGAATCTCCAGGGCCCTCAAGGATCTCAAGCACCTCAAGGCCCTATGCAGCAGCAGCAACTGCCTGCAGCCCAGCCAGGTGAGAATGTAGCTGAATGGATACAAACGTAGGGGGCTGTGGCACAAGTGAAGACCAGGTGACCAGGTGGGGCGTCACTGCATCCGTCGGAGTTGATGGATATAGAAGTAGTTAAATGAATATGAATGTAGCAGAACGGATGTGAATGTAGCTGAAAGGATGTGGTATTAGTGTAGCATATGAGATCATAGTGCAGAACTTTTTTTAAACAATCTGAAAGTCGGTGTTTTTCTAGCTTAATGGTTTTAGGCCTCCTACTGGGACAGAATTGTATAGCTTTGCATAGTTTTATAGCCTTTCTATAGCCTATTTATAGATTTTTAGAGCCATTTAGGGCAAACACCCCCAAAAAAGGTATAGCGATAATTTCCTTAAAACGGGGTCAAAACTAGCGATCGCTATATATAGCGGGAAAGAAAATTCCTGCCTAGTGGTCATGTATCCTACATGTCTTCGTGGCACAGAACCGAGTGAGCCATGCACAAAACAGGACAGTACAGGCGTGCAGCACAGAACCGAGTGAGCCATGCACAAAACAGGACAGTGCAGGCGTGCAGCACAGAACATAGTGAGCCATGCACAAAACAAGACAGTGCAGGCTTGCAGCACAGAACCGAGTGAGCCATGCACAAAACAGGACAGTGCAGGCGTGCAGCACAGAACCGAGTGAGCCATGCACAAAACAGGACAGTGCAGGCGTGCAGCACAGAACATAGTGAGCCATGCACAAAACAGGACAGTGCAGGCGTGCAGCACAGAACCGAGGGAGCCATGCACAAAACAGGACAGTGCAGGCGTGCAGCACAGAACATAGTGAGCCATGCACAAAACACGACAGTGCAGGCGTGCAGCACAGAACATAGTGAGCCATGCACAAAACAGGACAGTGCAGGCGTGCAGCACAGAACCGAGTGAGCCATGCACAAAACAGGACAGTGCAGGCGTGCAGCACAGAACAGTGTGAGCCATGCACAAAACAGGACAGTGCAGGCGTGCAGCACAGAACATAGTGAGCCATGCACAAAACAGGACAGTGCAGGCGTGCAGCACAGAACCGAGTGAGCCATGCACAAAACAGGACAGTGCAGGCGTGCAGCACAGAACATAGTGAGCCATGCACAAAACAGGACAGTACAGGTGTGCAGCACAGTTTTTGCAAGTGAAATGAAAGTGGAGTTCAGTGTAGGCCTGGGTAGAGAAGGACGGGGCTGGTTAGGGAAGGACGGGGCTGGGTGGGGAAGGATGGGGCTGGGGGGGGGAAGGTCGGGGCTGGGTGGGGAAGGACGGGGCTGAGTAGGGAAGGACGGGGCTGGGTAGGGAAGGACGGGGCTGGGGTGGGGAAGGACGGGGCTGGGTAGGGTAGGACGGGGCTGGGTAGGGAAGGATGGGGCTGGGTGGGGAAGGACGGGGCTGGGTGGGAAAGGACGGGGCTGGTTAGGGGAGGACGGGGCTGGGTGGGGAAGGACGGGGCTGAATAGGGAAGGATGGGGCTAGGTAGGGAAGGACGGGGCTGGGTGGGGAAGGACAGGGCTGGGTGGGGAAGGACGGGCTGGGTAGGGAAGGACAGGGGGCTGGGTGGGGAAAGGACGGGGCTGGGGGGGCAAGGACGGGGCTGAGGGGGGCTGGGGGGGGAAGGACGGGGCTGGTAGGTAGGATGGGGCTGGGTAGGGAAGGACGGGGCTGGGTGGGAAAGACGGGGCTGGGTAGGGTAGGGGGGCTGGGCTGGGTAGGGAAGGACGGGGCTGGGTGGGGAAGGACGGGGCTGGGTGGGAAAGGACGGGGCTGGGTAGGGGAGGACGGGGCTGGGTGGGGAAGGATGGGGCTGGGTGGGGAAGGACGGGGCTGAATAGGGAAGGATGGAGCTAGGTAGAGAAGGACGGGGCTGGGTGGGGAAGGACGGGGCTGGGTGGGGGAAGGACGGGGCTGGGTAGGGTAGGACCGGGCTGGGTAGGGTAGGACCGGGCTGGGTAGGGAAGGATGGGGCTGGGGTGGGGAAGGACGGGGCTGGGTGGGGAAGGATGGGGCTGGGTGGGAAAGGACGGGGATGGGTGGGGGAGGACGGGGCTGGGTGGGGAAGGACGGGGCTGGGGGGGGAAGGACGGGGCTGAATAGGGAAGGACGGGGCTGGGTAGGGAAGGACAGGGCTGGGGGGGGGGAGGACGGGGCTGGGTGGGGAAGGACGGGGCTGGGTGGGGAAGGACGGGGCTGGGTGGGGAAAGACAGGGCTGGGTGGGGAAGGACAGGGCTGGGTGGGGAAGGACGGGGCTGGGTGGGGAAGGACAGGGCTGGGTGGGGAAGGACGGGGCTGGGTAGGGAATAGACGGGGCTGGGTAGGGAAGGACGGGGCTGGGTGGGGAAGGACGGGGCTGGGGTTGGGGAAGGACGGGGCTGGGTGGGGAAGGACGGGGCTGTGTGGAGAAGGACGGAGATGGGTGGGGAAGGACGGAGATGGGTGGGGAAGGACGGAGCTGGGTGGGGAAGGACGGGGCTGGGTGGGGAAGGACGGGGCTGGGTAGGGAGGTACTACTCACGGGACGTGTAAATGCCAGAAGCTGCGACAGGGGCAGGGATGTTCTTGGGATGCTGTATGCTATATATATCACACACATACACCACATGTATACACCACGTACACATATATAAATATAAATATATATACCACAAACACCACATACACCACATACACGTATATATAAATATAAATATATATCACATACACCACATGTAGACACCACATACTCATATATATATATATATAAATATAAATATATATCGCATACACCACATGTAGGCACCACATATATATATATATATATATATATATATTTTATTTATATGTATATATATATATATATATATATATATATATATATATATATATATATATATATTATATATATATATATATATGTATATAAATATATACACACCACATGTATACACCACACACACATATATATAAATATATAAATATATATCACATACACCACAAACACCACATATATACCTGCATACAGGTAACTGGAAGAGGCAGGCTCTGCTCATGGAGCTTGCTGAGCTAAACAAGGAGCACAAGACGTGTGAAGAAGCTAGGGCGAGGCACATAGCAGAATTCAAGATTGCTTCCAGCAAAGAACCCAAGGTGAGCCTGGAGCTGGGCCAAATAAATATATAGTATGCCTTGTTGCGAGGCGTGAGATTGAGGGGCCGGCCCGTTTGCTTTCGCAGAAGCCAACCAAAGCTGGGCCAAATGGATCCAGCTTTTTTTTTTGTGACCGTCGCACATTGTGCGACGGGTGCGACCCCCGTGCGACCTCAGGTGTGCACGTTTAGGGCGAAATGGGACCTTGTCGCCACGAAGTGCGACCGCGAGTGAGTGATTTGGGTTTTAGGGGGCACACACCCCACCTCCCCTGGCCCCAATTCACAATCAGTCAGCTCATGAGGCAGAGCGCGATCCATCCACCCCTAACCCCCCCCCAACCCAACCCCACCCAAAACACACCCAATACACACCACACCACCCTCCCCCTGCCCCCCATTTCACAATCAGTCAGCTCATGACGCAGAGCGCAGATCCTCCCCACCCTCCCCACCCGAAAAACACACACACACACACACCACACACCCCCCGTTTCACAATCAGTCAGCTCATGAGGCAGAGCGCGGATCCATCCACCCCTAACCCCGCCCAACCCCAACCCCCCACCCAACCCCCACCCACACACACACACCACACCACCCTCACCCCTGCCGACTGTTTCACAATCACTCAGCTTATGAGGCAGAGCGCGGATCCACCTCCCAACCCCAACCCCCCACCCGAAACACACACACACACACACCACACCACCCTCCTCCCGGCCCCCGTTTCACAATCAGTCAGCTCATGAGGGAGAGCGCGGATCCATCCCCCCCCCCCCCCTCCCCCCAACCCCACCCACACCACACCACACCACCCCAAAAACACACACACACCACACCACCCTCCCCCTGCCCCCATTTCACGATCAGACAACTCACGAGGCGGAGCGTGATATATTCATATATTCCCACACCGCCTTCCACTCCCATATCCCACCCCAAACACACAACATATACACACACCACACCACCCTACCCCTGCACCCGTTTCACAATCAGTCAGCTAATTAGGCGGAGCACAGATCCCCCCCCCCCCCCCCCCTTAACTCAACATCGGATACATCCACCAACCCTCGCCCCCACCCCAATCACACACATACACACCATACCACCCTCCCCTGCACCCCGTTTTCAAAATCAGTCAGCTCATGAGGTAGTGCGCAGATCCTTCCCCCCCACACACTCCAACCCCCCCAACCCCCAACCCTGCCCCAAACACACACACCACACCACCCTCCTCCTGCCCCCCGTTTCACAATCAGTCAGCTCATGAGGCGAAGCACACACAACACACACCCCACCCCCTCCCCCAACCCCAACCCTGCCCCAAACACACACACCACACACACCACCCTCCCCCTGCCCCCGTTTCACAATCAGTCAGCTCATGAGGCGAAGCACACACACACACACACACACACACACAACCTCCTCCAACCCCAACACACACCCAATACACACAACCACCACACTACCCTCCCCCTGCCCCCCGTTTCACAATCACTCAGCTCATGAGGTAGTGCGCAGATCCATCCCCCCACACACCCCAACCCCCAACCCCCCAACCCCTGCCCCGAACACACACACCACACCACCCTCCTCCTGCCCCCCCGTTTCACAATCAGTCAGCTCATGAGGCGAAGCACACACACACACACACCACACACGCACCCTCCCCCAACCCAACTCACACCCAATACACACACACCACCACACTACCCTCCCCCTGCCCCCCGTTTCACAATCAGTCAGCTCATGGGGCGGAGCATGGATCCTCCACCCACCTAACTCAACATCGAATACATCCGCCAACCCCAACCCCCACCCCAAACACACACACCACAAACCGCACCACCCTCCCCCTGCCCCTCGTTTCACAATCAGTCAGCCTATGAGGCGGAGCGCGGATCCATTCAACATCGGCTTGACGCCATTCGAGCGGAAATGGAAAAAACTGAGCAAGAGGAGCAACGCATGAAGGCAGCCCTCAAGCTGGTAATGCCCGTGATGATGATGATAATGATGATGACGATAATGCCCATGATGATGATGATGATGATGATAATGATGACGATAATGCCCATGATGATGATGATGATGATGATGACGATGATGACCATGATGATGATGATGATGATGACCATGATGACCATGATGATGATGATGAGATAATGCCATGATGATGATATGATGATGATGATGACGATAATGCCCATGATGATGATGATGATGATGATGATGATGACGATAATGCCCCATGAGGATGATGATGATGATGACGATGATGATGACGATAATGCCCATGATGATGATGATGACGATAATGCCCATGATGATGATGATGATGATGATGACGATAATGCCCATGATGATGATGATGATGATGACGACGATAATGCCGATGATGATAATGATGACGATAATGCCCATGATGATGATGATGATGATGACGATAATGAGGATGAGGATGATGATGATGACGATGATGCCCATGATGCTAATGATGATGATGATGATGATGATGACGATAATGATGATGATGATGAAGATAATGCCCATGATGATGATGATGATGATGATGATGACGATAATGATGATGATGACGACGATGATGATAATGATGATGATGATGATGATGATGATGATCGTGGTGATGATGATGATGGTGATGGTAGTTACATTTTGGTTTTGTGATGGTTACATTCTGATGACGGTTGCATTTACAAGAGGATCAACGCATGAAGGCGGCCTCCAAGCTGGTAAGGCCCATGATGAGGATGATGATGATGATAGTTACATTTTGGTTTTGTGATGGTTACATGATGATGATGGTTACATTTGCAAGAGGAGCAACGAATGAAGGCGGCCCTCAAGCTGGTAACGCCCATGATGATGATGATTGATGATGATGATGACGGATACATTTTGGGTTTGTGTTGTTTTTATGATGGTTACCTTATAAGGTTACCTCATAAATGAGGATGATGATGATAGTTACATATTGGTTGTGTGATGGCTTTATGATGATTTCATTCTAATGATGGTTACGTGATGGTTACATTTATAAGAGGAGCAAAGAATGAATACAGCCCTGAAGCTGCCCAGCCAAGCCAAGCCACTCATGAATACAGCTATGAAGCTGACCACACACACACCACACACACACACCACCACACACCTCCACCTCCACCTCCACCTCCCACCACCACACACACACACACACCACACCACCCTTCTTCCTGTAGATGCACGACAACCAACAGCTTCTGGAAAACCACCACCAACCACCCACACACCACCTCCCACCACACACACACACACCTCCCACACCACACACACACACACCACCTCCCATCACCACCCACCCACCACCCTTCTTCCTGCAGATGCACGACAACCAACAGCTTCTGGAAAAAGAGGCCCGTGAGCTGCATGGGAACATGCGGCAGGTAGTGAGACAGGAACACAGCCAAGAGTTCCAACTTCAGGTAAGTTGGTTGGTTACTTTGTGTGTGTGTGGATTGGTGGGTGGGTGGTTAGTAGGGTGAGCTAAATGAGTAGGGTGGGTTGAATGGTTGGTTGGTTGGTTGGTAGCCTGTCCCTTGCATGGGAACATGAGGCAGGTAGTGAGACAGAAACACAGCCAAGAGTTCCAACTACAGGTGTGTGGGTGGATGGGTGGGTGGTCGGTTAGTAGGGTGGGTTGAATGGTCAGTTGGTTGGTTGGTTGGTTGGTTGGTTGGTTCCCTGTCCCTTGCATGGGAAAATGAGGCAGGTAGAGACAGGAACACAGTCAGGAGTTCCAACTTCAGATAAGTTGGTTGGTTACTTTGAGAGTGGATGGGTGGTGGTCGGATGGTCGGCTAGTAGGTTGGTCCTATCCAACCCAAACAACCAACCACCAAACCCAAAGCCCAAACCCCGTGTGCAGGAGAAGAGGGCCAAGTTGCTGCAGCAGCTGAGTGCAGGCTTGGACCAACAGGGCTCTCTAGAGCAGCGCTGCTATGAACTGCTGTGATCCAACCCAAACAGCCAACCACCTATCACCAAACCCAAAACCCAAATCCCAAACCTCGTGTGCAGGAGAAGAAGGCCAAGTTGCTGCAGCAGCTGAGTGCAGGCTTGGACCAACAGGGCTCTCTAGAGCAGCGCTGCTATGAACTGCTGTGATCCAACCCAAACAGCCCAACCACCTATCGCCAAACCCAAAACCCAAATCCCCAAACCTCGTGTGCAGGAGAAGAGGGCCAAGTTGCTGCAGCAGCTGAGCGCAGGCTTGGACCAACAGGGCTCTCTAGAGCAGCGCTGCTATGGACTGCTGTGCCAGCTTTTGGGATCTCCCAGCGCCTCAAGTGTAGATTGTTATTTTGTGTCTTCAAACAATGCTTCGAACTACGAAGCATACTGTACGTGATGGTAGGATTAAATAATTATCATAATTATCACTGTAATCGGCTGTAATTAAAATTGCTGTAATTAAATTACCACTGTAGCAATAACGCAGGGGCCCGGTTGGTAAACCGATTGTTTGGGGTTCAGTTCATCATTGCTTTTTCGTTTTAGCCCCTCCCGCCACGGTTGAGCAAGTCCCTTGAGCACGTTTGGCCTACCCCTGGACTGTAACATACATACACATAGGGATCGGCATATCATATGATGTTGGCCAAAGGTGATATCGTACAAATTGCATCATATGATATTGTATTTAAATAGTAACTTTGGCCTGGTCAGACTGCCGCCATCATATGGTATCATACGATATCATTCTCGCTGAAGCCCCCAATTCAATGTCTCTCTGTCTCCGTCTCTCCAGGTGTGAACGATCCCGGGCACCTCCGTACCCAAACATTTGGCTCATGGTTGGGAGTGCGCATGTCTAGAACTTGAAATTGGTTACATAGCTTCAGCCAGCAATTTGGCTGCTCGCCGCCTTTGGCAGTACACAAAATTATTACCAGAAATGTCAACTCGAACAAATCACTTTTCATTTTTTTGCTTTTTCATTTTTATTCCTCTCCTTCTGAACGAAAAAAACAGTACACCAAAAATAACCTATTCAAACTTATCAAAAAAGACTTGATCCAGTCTCTTCATACATTCATGGATGAACAACGGAAGCTTTTCTTGCCCTTCAACTTCTGGATTGCACATCAGATAACGTAGAGGAATCATTTTGCTCTTCGATTGGGAAATCAGGCTCTGATGCTTTCATCTCGAATTCAGCAAGGCTTCGTCAGTACATTCAAAAACCACATGGTGTTCATCTTGAACTGTTCCATAATCACGAAGGTGACACATTCGATCTTTCCAAGGCACAATTGGAAGTTTCCATCTACCGGTATCAGTTTCCACTTTTAGGTAGTGGGAGGAAGTTATAAATCTAGATATGTTACACACAACGTTGTGAGGTAGGTATCGGATGAGATAATTGAGCATCTCAGGTTTTCCACTCTCACCCATGAGGAGGACATCCAGGTCTGGTACACAGCATTCTTCCTTCCTTGTGATCCTGAGATTTCATCTCTTGGGCGTGTATCAGAAGACTGAGTACTACAGTAAATGAAAAGATGATTGGAGAAGAGGACTTTTTCCACTTTGTTCCAGTTAACTGGTTTAAGTTTCAGAGGTCCCACACCATGTAAATTGGTGGCCAAAGATTCATCCTGGGAATCTTCCAAAGAGTACAACATCGCTAGGGCATCAGACACATACTTGCTCCAACAGTCTATGCGTTCGCTGGCCATATTGAGATCGGCAAGGGCAACGTCCCTCATCATGCCAGAATTACTATCACAGTATTTCACCTTAGAGTTCCAGAATTTAATCACTGACTTCAACGAGTTATAGTGCATTGGGAATTGGCCTGCCTCTTTTAACGCAATGTGTTGAGGCACAGATCGCTTCACTCCTAGTACACGTTTCATAAAACCAGCATGCCTCATGTGGATATCTGTAGATGACTAGAGTTATCAGCACCGCAGCGCTCAAGATCCTTCGCAAAAGCTGTCGAATGTTTTGTAGCTTATTCCGCTTCGAGTAGCTATTTACTCCACTACTCTCGAAACTCCCAGCTTCCCTCCTCGCCAGGGACCTGCTCCTCGCCCTTTATCGAAATCTGCAGATCAAGTCGATTAACTATTTCCCCCCTGCCCTTCCCGTGACTGAGAAAGCGTTTTCCGTGTCGCTTCGACGCTGACTAGGACTTGTCGGAGCAGCATCTCAGACCGGCCCGATTGGTAAATGCATAGAAAGCAACGCGGCGAACATTGCTACAGAAGAAGAAAGCGCAACTCGCGTCGAGGAAGGAGTTTTATTTAACCAGGTTTTATCTGAAGGTGGATAACCCTTGTTTTAACCTCACCGAGGTTTTCGGCGAGGGCGATGGGCGGGGACTGTGGGTTGGCGCCAGAAGCAGGTCCAGACCCACACAACCCCACTCACTGGGCCAGTATCAGAGGGCCAGTACCTATCCGACCCGACCCGAATCGACCCAACGCATCCCAACATTCTCCCCCCGGATAGCTTTCCTAAAGACACGCAGATTTGGCTTATTGCTATCTTTCTTTCTACCCACGCACACATTGGCTTTGGTTACTCTCGATTCAACAATGATTCTTTCGCTACCGCGCTGTGCTCGAGTTCTGACGTCTGCA
The DNA here is from genome assembly GCA_022414725.1 of Microglena sp. YARC. Taxonomy (NCBI): domain Eukaryota; kingdom Viridiplantae; phylum Chlorophyta; class Chlorophyceae; order Chlamydomonadales; family Chlamydomonadaceae; genus Microglena; species Microglena sp. YARC. The sequence goes on along the minus strand of JAJSRW010001298.1, from coordinate 3,533 downwards.
TGCGCGCAGTGCAGTCCATCCGTGCGGGGGTTCTCAAATGCTGCCGTTGTGGATGACATGATTGATTACGTAGTTCGGCATAATCAGGTGAGTTGAGCATGGTGTTGGAGTGTGGGTGGGTGGGTGGGTGGGGAGCGTGAGTGTGTGGGTGGGGGAGTGAAATGGTGGGATAGGGTGTGGGATGGGGGCAGCTAGGGTTGGGGGTAGGATTGTAAGTTGTACATGGTGATATGAGGGTGTGTGTGTGAGGTGTGTTGAGTATGCGAGGTGCATGGTGCAGGATGGCTGGCTTTCAGTTCAGCATAATCAAAGTACAATTGGGCATGGTGATGAAAGTGTGTGTGTGTGTGTGTGTGTGTGTGTGTGTGTGTGTGTGTGGTGGTGGTGGTGGTGGGGGGGGGGGTAAGCATGGTGAATGGGGAATAGATGTTGAAAGTGAGTGGTGGTGCATGGTGATGGAATGGTGTATGTGTGTGAGGAGTCGTGGAGTATGCATAGTGCATGGTGCAGAATGGCTAGCTATCAGTTCAGTATCATTAGGTACAGTTGTGCATGGTGATGGAAGGGAGTTTTTGTGTATGTGTGTGTGTGTGCATGTGTGTGTATGTGTGTGTGTATGTGTGTGTGTATGTGTGTGTGTGGATGTGTGTGTGTGGATGTGTGTGTGTGTGTGTGTGTGTGTGTGTGTGTGTGTGTGTGTGTGTGGATAGACATCGTGAATGGTAGATAGATGTGGATGGTGAGTGGTAGAATTGTGCATGGTGCACGATGGCAGGCTACCGGTTTGACATTATCAAGTTTGGCTGTGCATGGCGATGGAAGTGTGTGTGTGCATGTGGGTGGGATGTGTGTGTATGTGTGTTTGGGTGGGTAGGATGTGTGTGTGTGGTTGGGGGTTGGGGGGTGGGGGTTGGAGGGGGGGTTGAGGGATGAGTGTTGATAGGCATGGTGCACGATGGCAGGCTACCAGTTTGGGGCAGAATCAAGTGAGGCTGGGCATGGTGATATCAGGGCAACGCAAAACTCCCCTCCTCCTTGTCCCATCCACTTCACCATCTCTTTCTGCGTGTGAAGCAACATGTAGAGCAGTCAATTGGCATCACTTGACCTTGGTTGCAGTGATGGATATGTGTGTCCCGCCTATGCCCACTACCGTATCTTCACCCAACCACTTTCTAACGCAAACCGCCCTCTCTTCCTCCCTCCCTGTCCCCAACCACTTCACCATCCCTCGCTCCCTCCCTCCCTGTATGTCTGTCTGTCTGTCAGTCTGTCTGTCTGTCTGTCTGTCTATCTGTCTGTCTGTCTATCTGTCTGTCTGTCTGTCTCTGTCTGTCTGTCTGTCTGTCTGTCTGTCTCTCTCTGTCTCTGTCTGTCTCTGTCTGTCTCTGTCTGTCTGTCTGTCTGTCTGTCTGTCTGTCTGTCTGTCTGTCTGTCTGTCTGTCCGTCCCCAACCACTTCACCACCCCTTCCTGTGTGTGCAGCAAAATGTGGAGCAGTCAATTGACGTCCTTCGATCAGGACTGTCGATGACGGGAGAGTCGGGACCCGAAGCTGCTAGGTGGGTGCGCTTGAGAGTTGGAGACGGGTAGTGTGTGTGGGGGGGCTGGTGTGTAGGTGGTGTGGGGGGAAGGGGTTTGTGTGGGGTGTGTGGGGTGTGTGTGTGTGTAGGTGTGTGGGTAGGTGTGTGTGGGGTGGGGGTTGGGGGTTGGGGGGAACTGTCGATGACAGGAGAGTCGGGGTCGGAAGCTGCTAGGTGGGTGAGCTTGAGAGTTGGAGACGGGTAGTGTGTGTGTGTGGGGGGGAGGGGGGGGGGGGGGGAGGGGAAACGATCTGGGAAGTGCTTGTTTTTCGCGGACGTGCAGCAGCTTGTAGGCATTTTCTCTGTCTAGCAATTCAGCCAAACCAAAAGTAACCGATCAGGGCTGTCCATGACTGGAGAGTGCGGGCCCGAATTCTGCTAGGGTGGGGTGAGCTTCAGAGTTTGGTGGTGGTGGTGGTGGTGAAGATCGAGTTAAGAGGGGGAGGGGGGGAGAGTTGGGGGTCTGGTGGTGGATGGTTGGTGGTGGTGGTGGTGGGTGGTGGTGGTGTGTGGGGGGGGAGCGACTTTCCGCTGGAGGGTGAAGAAGATGTTCGGGTGAAGAGGGGGGAGGATTGGGAGGGGGGGTGACTGGTGGTGGTGGTGGGGTGAGTGTTGTGTGTGTGTGTGTGTGTGTGTGTGTGTGTGTGTGTGTGGGGGGGGGGGGGGGAGCTTCAGAGTTGGGGTTCTCCCTCTCTTGTCGTGTAGATTTTCCTGTGTGTGTTTGGTTTGTTTGTTTGTTTTGTTTTTCTTTGTTTCTTTGTGTCTCTCAAACATGATGCTCGCAACTGCCTTATGTTCCCATGTTCAGGCTTGCTTGTGCACCGCTAGCTAATATTTTGTTTGTTTGTTTGTTTCTTTCTTTTGTTTCTATGTCTCCCGAATATAATGCCCCACCTCTGCTCCGGTTATGTTCTCCATGTTCAGGCTGCTGTGCACGCTAGCTAATATTTGGTTTGTTTTCTTGTTTCTTTCCTTTTTTTCTTTTGCTTGTTTGTGTCTCTCGAATATGATCCTCACCCTACTCGTATTCCCATGTTAAGGCTTGCTGTGCACGCTAGCTAATATTTGTTTGTTTTTGTGTTTGTTTGTCGGCTTGTTTGGTGTTTTTTTTGTTTGGTTTTGTTTGCCTGTTGAGTCTCTCAAGATATTGATGGCTCTCCCTATCCCTGTACTCCCATAGCCAGGCTGCTGTGCACGGCTAGCTAATATTGAAGGATGGGAGCGCAGCAAATGGGGTGAGTGACGGGAGATGAGGAGATATAGAGGGGGAGAGGGGGAAGGGAGGGAGGGCGAGGAGGGAGGGAGAGGAGGAAGAGAGGGAGGGAGGGAGGGAGGGAGAGGGTGGGGGAGAGAGGGAGGGAAGAGAGGGAGAGGGAGAGAGAGGGGAGGGAGGGGAGACAAAGGGCGGAAGGGTGAGGGGAGGGAGCAGGTGAGGGGAGGGAAGAGGGAAGAAGGCCGACTGGAGAGGGAGAGGGAGACGGGTGGGGGAAGGGGGGGAAGGGAGAACGGGGGTGGGGGGGCAGGGGGGAGGGGGAGTTTGAGGGGGACGGGGGGGGAAGGGAAGAGGGAGGGAGGGAGATCCCCTACCCTACTCCCCCGCCCCGCCGGGGGGTGGTCGGGGAGAAGGGTGGGGGGGCCGCGGGAGGCGGTCGACCCCCACAGAGGCCACACCTACCCCTACCTGCCCCACCCCTCTCCATGCCCCAGGCTGATGTTCCACACCTTGTCATCAAAGCTACGGGCAGCAACGAAGGAGCAGGTGCCCGGTGAGAGCTCTGACCCTCGAGGCACCCTCCGCCATCAAGCCCACCCGCCCAATCCCATCCATGCCTCGCTTGTCCAGTAAAGCTGCACTGTGCCATCTATCCCCCCCCCCCCCACACAAACTCCCTGCCGCAGGCTGATGTCCATTCTTTCAACCAAAGATACGGCAGCAATTGGAAGGAGCAGG
>JAJSRW010000842.1:0-29890 GCA_022414725.1 Microglena sp. YARC | reverse complement strand
TCACCCCGTAACCTCACACACCCACAGCCACAGCCACAATGCAACCACACAACCCACAGACACACACCCACACCACATACAGCCTTCAATCCGCACACCACAGTCCCCCACCACCACCCCCATCATTTTCGTCCGAACCACACCCTCCGACAGCTGACCACAGCTACACGCCACAGCCAAGCCCCCCCACCCCTACAGTCTCCCCACTACACACCCACACCAACACCGCCTTTCACCCCACCAACACACACCCACACCACACCCCGCACCCCACCCTCACACTCACACCCCACACAACCCAACCCCCACCCCACCCACCACAGCCCCACCCACACCACACGCCACACCACCACACACCCCACACCATCACCCACCACACACACATCCCACACACACCTCGACAGCATCACACCCTAACACCACACACCCCACACACACCACCCCACACACCAACACACCGACTTCCTGCCCCTTACCCCCCACCCAACACCACCCCCACACAGACACATCCCCACACCCGAGCCTTTCCGCGCACCCTGCCACCATATCACCCTCACCGATCCTCCCCCCATCTCTTTCCCGAACGGAATGTGGTACCTTTTTTTTTTTGTCGCCGCCCGCAACCCAGGGATCCGCCCACCCCAGGATCATCCACCACATACATACAGCATCTTCGCATACAGAGCAGCTGCGCCTGGAGCGTCAGCATCAGAACAGGCAACAGAGGCCAATACTAGGCAGACGATGAATTCGTTGGGTGATCCCCCAGCCAGCAATCCTCATTTGGTTCTCTTCTCACGTCTGTGGTTTGCGTGTGTTGTGTTTTTTCAGTGTAAAGTTTGATGTGTGTGTTGCGTTGTGTGTATGTTGTAAAGTGTGTGTGTAGTTGTTGCGTGTGGTGGTTTATAGATGTCAGGATGTGTTGTGTGTGTTCTGAAATGGTCTCGCCGAGGCCACAGGCGGAATATGAATTCTGTTTGGCGAATCTCACCATTCAGCAGCCCTGGTTGTTGGTTTCTACATGTGTTTGTTCTCTGGGTGGGGGGGGGGGGCGTGTGTGAGTGTGGGAGCTAAGTGTGTTGCGTGCATGTTGTGTGTCTCTTTTGAATTCTGTCACAGCCATCACAGACAGACATGAATTTGTTGGGAATCCACCAGACATCCTCCAGGTGGTTGTCTTCTACATTGTGTGTGTGTGTGGGGGGTGCGTGATGTCGTGTTGGGATGAAGCAAAGTGTGTGTGTCTTTGAATTCTGCAACAGGTCACACCAGAGAAATGAATGATGGAGTTCCTATCCAGCATCCTGCAGGTGGCTTGGTTTCCACATTGTGTGGTGTGTGGTGCGGTTGTGTGAACTTTGTGAGGCTGTGGGTTTGCAAGTGTTGCATGTGTTGCGTTGGTGTTTTGAATTATGTCACAGGCCAAACAGCATAAGATGAATTCAATGGCCTCCAGCCAGCATCTCTCGAGGTGTTGTTTTGTGTGTGTAATGTGCAGTGAAATTGACGCACACACAACACACACACAACACACAGGTGATATGAATCATTCAGGATCTCTATCGGCATCCTGCAGGTGGTTGTCTCCAATGTATTGGTTGTGTTGTGTGTTTTGGAGCTGTGTTGTTGTGTGTGTGTGCGTACTTGTGGTGTGAGAGTGTGGTGTGTGTGTGTGTGTGTGTGGGTGTGTGAGAGAGTGTGTGTGTGTATGTGTGTGGTGAGAGTGTGTGTGTGGTGTGTGTTTGTGAAGCTTGTGTGTGTGGTTTTGCGTGAGCTTGTGGGTGTGAGAGTGTGTGTGTGTGGTGTGTGTGTGTGTGTGTTTTGTGTGTGGGGTGTGTGTGAGAAGTGTTGTGTATGTATGTGTGTGGTGTGTGTGTGTGTGAGAGTGTGTGTGTGTGTGTGTGTGTGTTTGTGAGCTTGTGTGGTGGTGTTGTCGTTGAGCTATTCTGGGTGTGAGATGTGTGGTGTGTGTTGTTGTGTGTGTGTGTGGTTGTGTGTGTGAGAGTGGTGTGTGATATGTGTGCTGTTTGTGTGGTGTGTGTGTGTATGTGTGTGTGTGTGTAAGTGTGTGTGGTTTGAATTTCTGGCCACAAGTCCACACAGGCGGAAGACTGAACTCGTTGGAGAGACACTATCCAGCATCCTGCAGGTGGTTGCAATTTCCTCGTGTGTGTGTGTGTGTGTGTGTGTGTGTGTGGTGTGTGGGGGGGGGGGGGGGAAGTGTGATTGAGTGAGCTTGTGGGTGGGTGTGGCGTGGGGGGGGGATGAGGTGGGGGGGGGGGTAAACAAAACTACACTCATGGTGTGTTTCTTGCCAGGGCCCCCATCCTTACTTATTGGGGAAGTTGAAACCTCGTTAGTATTCCTCGGAATTTGTGTTTGTGGGGGTGGGGGTATGCGGCAGAAGAACGTTAATCGCGCAAACACCGATTATAAATGTTTATTTGGTTTTTGGCCAATCGGCCCCCATGTGTGGTAATGTTTTCAGATTTCAAAGATCCTGGGTGGAGCATCCGGAGGCGTGCACATATACTAAATGTTTCCGTCTGTAGATGCTCTGCTGGACATCGCAGCGTGCCTAGTAACTTAATGTTTTCTGTCCCACCAAAGTCTAATCACCTGGGCATCGGGCTGTCATCTACTTATATGTTTCTGCCTCCACTATAATCTACCCAAGGGCATCGGGCTCTATACCTAAATGTTTATGGCCAAATCCTTAGGGAAAAACACTGCATGGAAAGCGGAGGTAACAAACTTTTTGTTGGTGCTGAGTCCGTAAATAAATATGAAACACCTCCTGAGGTACTACTGCCAGGCTGGGGGCATCCGTGCCAGGGAAACGATGGTGGGAATAATCCCCGACAGAATGGTTGATGGGCCGGAGAGTCCGACCGCTTCTAAGATCATGCATTCTGGACTGAGTAGATATAACGCGAGCTATCAATCCTTGATGACTTGAATTCCATACAGGTAAGAATTGGGCGCGCAGAGTAGAAGCTCTCAATATTAATATCACACTCTAAATTCAGTGCATGCAATGAAGGATCAAGGCGATTGGTGGATGAAGTCGACACTGTTCAGTCCAAACAGCTGTATCTAGTAGCGTTAAACGCTGCCGTTGCATATGATTGCCTGACTTGTACTGGGTCTGGAATGTCGACGGGGGTTCCTCCCTACGGTTTTGGTCTTGCCGTGTAATGTGTAACTGACTCTGCTGGAACATGTCGCATCTGTGTTGTGCTGCAGCGCAGCTGGTATTATCTTCTTCTTCTTCTTCGCAGCGTGGTATTTTCTTACTGTAATCTTCATCCTTGTGCACAAAGTAATATTCGGGTTCGAGCTTATTTAAAATTGTTCTTCTTAGCCTTTTATTATTTTCGATTAATTCGGTTGCCGTAAATGCACGACGTGGGTACATTTAATAGAATGGGGGCAAAGTAACACACACACGCACAGCAACACTACATAAATATACATAACACAAACCAACACAACACACGCATGCAACACATCATATACTATAAACAACATAAACAACACGAAAACACTACTCACGGCTACAACACGCACAACACAAACGCTAAACACACACAAACACACACATACAAACACAAACAACACATAACAAAACACACACATAAACACACACAGATAGACACCATAACACGCCCATACACAATGAACCACAACCACACACACATTAACGACATAACACAAACACACAACATTAAACAGCACAAACACACACACATTAACACACACAAAACACACATATTAAAACACCATTAATAAACACAAACACACATATACACCACTAACAACATAAACACACACAACACATCTAAAACCACACATAAAATCACACACAACCACACTAACACATAACAGACACACACATAACCACAGATAACTTAGTAATATACACAACGCTCTAGCACCACTGCTCTCTGCCCTCCCCTCCCTCACCTCAACCCCTCCCCCTCCCCCTTCCACTTCCTCGCCGACAGCCCAGACATGCCAAGGAGATTGGAGCTCTTGAAAAGACAACACACATAAGCACACACAACTAAACACACATATGAACATCTCAACACCACATAACCACGCACCACATGCACACACACACATAAATAACACACAATAACACAACACACATAACGCACACACCACTTTAAAACGAAACTGCTCCCTCCCCTGCCTACCCTCCGCTCACTCCCTACTCCTCCCAAAGATAATGCGAACAGGACAGAGTAACTAGAAGAATCGGTGAGCTCTGTCAGCCACACAACACACACACACTACGCATCCACACACACACATCACTACACACACACATAAACATCATTTCAGTCACGCACAAAGCTTATACAAACTTCTGCCCTCTGCATCCTCCCCTCCCTCCCAACCCCCTCTCCTCCTCCCTCTGCTCCTTCCCTCCCTTCCCTCCTCCTTCCCTCTCCCTACCCTCCCCCCTCCCTCCCTCCCCCCCTCCCCCCCCCCCCCTCCCTCCCTCCTCCTTCCCTCCTCCCCCCCCCTCCCTCCCTCCTCCTCCCTCCTCCCTCCCTCCCTCCCTCCCGTCCCTCCTCCCTCCCTCCCTCCTCCCTCCCCCCTCCTCCTTCCCGTCGTCTCCTCTCCTCCCCCTCGCCTCCTTGCCTCCCTCCTCCCTCCCCCCCTCTCCTTTCTCTCCGTCCCTACCCTCCCCTTCCCTCGCCTGCCCTCTGCCTCCCTCCGTCCCAAGATATCGCCAACAGCACAGAAGTATTAGAGGAGATTGTGAGCTCTGTGAGCCACACAAATCAAACACACAATAATACACACAAACACAACACGTAAACACACATCACTTAGTAGACCATACGCTCTTAACACACTGCTCCCTCCCCTTACCCCTCCCCACCAAGATAATCGCCAACAGCACAAGAAGCTACTAGAGAGATTGTGAGCTCCGTGAGCCATTCGCTGCAAATCCTGCGGATATCAAATGAGGGGATAGTGTGTGCGAGCTGGCAGATTGCACCTGATACGTATGAAAGAGGTGGGGTCTTTATGTTTTCAAGTTAAGGGGGTGGGGATGGGGGGGGGGGGGGGGGGGGGGGGGGCAGCCCTCCACAGGTTTTCTAGGACATGGGGGTTAGTTTTTTTTTTATACTCCTGTGTAAACGTATACGTGATAACTAAACGTATACGGTGCGGAATCTGCATTGTCAAAGAGACCTTACATGCTGGTTCTGAATATGCAGCCTCCGGCTAAACATTACATGTCAATATCAGTGCATATGCTAAAATAATGATGAATACGGTGCAGTGCGAATAGTAGTCAAACATATATTTTTTGTTTTTGGCAGCTGGCAAGACCATGCATACGTATAAAAGGTGGGGGCCTTCTTTTTTCAATTGATTTCAATAGTAGTACAACAAGCAATTTGTGTTCCAGCTGGCAGATTGACGATCGCAAACATATGAAAAGGTGGGGTTTGCTGTTCTTCATAAATTATTTTTTGAGCAATACATGCTTGTTCCGACTTCAATACATGCTGGTAGTAAATAGTGGTCAACAAACAATATGTGTTCCAGCTGGCAGACACGTGCGTACATATGAAAAGGGGAGGTCTTCTTTTTTCAATTTGATTTTCAATAGTAGTCAACAAGCAATATGTGGGCCAGTGGCAGACACACATGCATACGTATGAAAAGGTGGCCTTCTTTTTCAATTTGACTTTTTCCAATAGTAGTCAACAAGCAATATGTGTTCCAGCTGGCAGACACATGCATACGTATGAAAAGGTGGGGCCTGCTGTCCTGCTTCAAAGGTGGGGTTTGCTTTTCTTCATAAATTATTTTATGAGCAATATATGCTTGTTCCGACTTCAATACATGCTGGTAGTAAATAGTGGTCAACAAATAGAAGCCAACATGAAACACAGTGTTTCATTTTTTCGACAAGCGTCGCCATTCCGATCGCCATTCCGGAGATTGCTACACCCCCCAGACCCCCTGATATTGGGACGCGCTGTCCTCCCCGACTCCCTTAGGCTCCGTGCTTTGCGCTCTGCCATGCATGGCTATGCCAACTATCCTGAAATCATGGGTTGAGTAGCCCCAAGTAGGTACTCAACCTGGACGACATAAATTGCAAAAAAAAAACACTGAAGAAATATCAAATATGTGTGTGAGCTGGCAGATACATGCATAAGTATGAAAAGGTGGGGTCTGCTTTTCAGCATAATGATGTACATCAATCAGTGCATGCTTGTTCCGACTTCAATACATGCTGGTAGTAAATAGGAGTCAACAAGAAATAAAATATGTGCGCGAGCTGGCAGATACAGGCATACGTATGAAAAGGTGGGGTACCGTATGTTTTTCTGCATAAATGATTAACAACGAGCAATACATGCTTCTATTTATAATCCTTATGTACCTATATTTATCACCAACCCCACCTGTTGTGCAGTAAGCTTGAGGAAATGTTAGGCAGTCTGGACGACGAGGAGAAGATGATGGCAGCATTATATACATCAATCGCTCTATCAATCGAACAAACAAAAGCTTGCTGACCCAGGCGCTGTTCTGTGCTGCAGTAAGGTTGAGGAGATGTTAGTCAGTCTGGAGAATGAAGAGGAGATGATGGCAATCATTCTATTATATCACTTGATGTTCTAATCAGTCAAACGAACAAAAGCCTGCTGACCTCAGTGCTGTTCTGTGCTGCAGTAAGCTTGAGGAGATGCTAGGCAGTCATGGAGAAACGAGGAGGAGATATGATTGGCGGCATTCACACTATTCGAATAAGACTCTCTCCCTCTGTTCTTGATAAGTAACAATCAGCTGTTGCCATTGGCTGAGTCAGCCACAGGGGTGCCTCCACCTCAGCCCATGCCTTCAAGGTGAGAGGGATTCGACTTTTTTGTTTGTTTCACCCAGTTTTTTTTCACCCCAGTTTTTCTCATCCCAGGGTTAGGATTTAGCCCTTGCTGAGTCAGCCGCAGGGTGCCTCACCATCGGCCCATGTTTAAATGCCCATGGTGAGAAGAAGAGAAAAAATGTGAAAATTAGTACGGCCGTGCCACAGGCGTGAGATTGAGGGAACCCTCCTGTTTGCATGCATGTGTACATACTGTAGAAAGCTACCATGTTGGGTTTATTTGGTTTTGCAGACCCTCTGCGCCTGAGCTTGGACTACCGCGAGATATAGCACGGAGGGAAGTTCTCTACCTCTTCCAAGGCGGCAAATCTGAGATTTTGTGAACCTGGGCTGAGAAGGGATTTTGTGAACAAAGCTGAGAAGGGATTCGACGTTTTGTTTTCACCCTCAGTTTTTTTTCACCCCAGTTTTTTTTTTTCGGAGCCCCCCTTCTGAGGGGCAAGAGCCCCCAGATTCACACTTTTGTCTGTTTGTCCGACCGACGTCTGACCAACGACCAAGACGAAGCCTGATACGTCAGCCAACTGGCTCATAACTAACAGGCTTCGGTCACTCGATCGTTGCCTCTGTCCTTTGACGTTTACTCCTATATTTTTTTGGCGGAGCCCCTCTCTTCAAGGAGGCAGTAGCCCCCAGGGTCACCCGCTGTCCATAAGCTGTTTTCACCCAGTTTTTGTCCACCCCAGTTTTGTCCCACCTCCGTTTTTCCACCCAGATTTTTCACTTCCCCAGTTTGTGTACGTACGTATGTAGGGGGCGTACATATTTACACACGTACATACATACGTACGTACATACATACATATATACATACATATACATACATACATTCATATATACATACAGACAGACAGAGACGACAGACAAGAGACAGACGATCAGACAGACAGACAGACAGACAGACAGACCAGACAGACAAGCAGACAGACAGACAGACAGACAGACAGACAGACAGACAGAGACAGACAGAAACAGACAGACAGACAGACAGACAGACAGACAGACAGACAGACAGACAGACAGACACATTGATCGTAATATCCAGTCTCAACATTGACCACCCAGGCGCTTACCATGAAGCCACCTCCCCTGACCGACTCCCCGTCTCGTCCCAAGTGTTCTCGGTATCACGGCCATCTGAAGAAGGGGCCACTCCTGCAAGATACACGCCACCAGCACATGATGGTAAGTGCTTGCACATGTATGCTACCCCTCCTTGTTTGACTAGGCCCACAAAGTTGTTATGAGTTATGTATTATATTCACGTGCTCCCTTCGCAGATTGGGCCCAATCGTCAAATGCGTAACATTAAATGTATCTATATATTTATTTATTTATTTACTCCTTACGCAGATTGGGCCTCGTCATAAGTTGTAGCATTTTTAATGTATGATAGAGAGGTGTCAAGGCCTAAAATTGTAACTTCTCGATAGATTTTTTTCTGATAATTGGGCTGTAATCGTATGTATCATTGCGATAGTATGAGACATTTTTCAGGTCATTCTGAGCACCTCATTTAGGGGGGGGGGGGGGGGGGGGGGAGGGGGGGGGGGGGGGGGGGGGGGTCAGCCCTCCTGGGGTTTTTTTTCTAACTTTTTTACTCAGACCTGCAAATGACATTCTGAGATCACGCCTTGAGTAAGGGTTGTAAGGGCAGTCCATTGGCAACCACTTTTGGACTTGTGCAATAAGTATTACCCTTGGGTGGGTGAATGCAATAAGTGTCTACCCTTGGGTGGGTGGGTGATGGGGGTCAGCTTCAGTTTTTTTCTACTTTTTACTCAGACCTCCAAATGACATTTCTGAGACCCACCATGAGTAGGCCTTGGCAAGAGCAGTCCATTGGCACCACTTTGGACCTTATGTAATAAGTATCTACCCCTTGGGTTGTTGGGTGGGTGGGTTGTTGGGTGAATGGGGTTGAAAAACTGAATTTTGACTATCAGACAATCTCTGTGTGGGATTTCCGAAGATGCCATTATGTGCGCCATACTGTAAACCCCACAATCATGTTAAGTTTTTCAAAAAGGGGGTATTTCGATTTAAATGGGGGGGGGGGGGGGGGGGGGGTCAGCCCCCTCAAGGTTTTTTAGGGATAGGTGTCCCCCCTTTTTTTATATACTCCCGTATATATTTATGATTTTTTATGTATGTATGTAATTACTCCCTTCCGCATTGGGCCCCTCGTCAATAAAGGCGTAACATTATGTATTCACTTACTTAATTTGTTTTACTCCTTCCGCAGATTGGGCCCCTCGTCATACGGCGTAACATTATTTATTTAATTACATACTTGCTGATTTACTTTCTTTGCAGATTGGGCCCCTCATCAAAAGGTGTAACATTTATTTATCTATATATTTATTCATTAACTCTCTTCCGCAGGTTGGGCCCCTCGCCATTAGTCGTAGCATTTATTTCTTTATTTAATTCATTACTTTTTTATTATGTATTTTATGTATGTATTAACTCCCTTACGCAGATTGGGCCCCTCGTCATACGGCGTAACATGTATTGTTGATTTATTTATTCATTTACTCCCTTCACAGATTGGGCCCCCCTAGAGGCAGCACCAGTACACGCTGCATCCCCAAGACTGGGAGCCAGCAACAGCCAACATGCATTTCCTACGCTAGCACCACCACCGCCGTCGTCTGGAGGAGCTTCTAGAGCAATGGTGGACTCTCAACCGGCCCTCATTGATCTGTCTGATGATGGCCCTCCGCCTCCATCCACCTTCCCACCAGCAACACAAGCCAACAGACCTCCACCACCACCAGATGATTCTTTGTTGTGATAGACGACTCTCATCCTGCCCTCATTGATTTTTCCGATGATGGCCCTCTGCCTCCATCCACCTTCCCACCAGCAGCACGAGCAAACAGACCTCCACCACCACCAGATGATTCTTTGTTGTGATAGACGACTCTCATCCTGCCCTCATTGATTTGTCCGATGATGGCCCTCTGCCTCCATCCACCTTCCCACCAGCAGCACGAGCAAACAGACCTCCAGCACCGCCTGATGATTCATTGATGTGATGATGGACTCTCAACTTGCGCTTATTTATTTGTCTGATGATGGTCCTCCGCCTCCATCCACCTTCCCACCAGCAGCACAAGCCAACAGACCTCCACCACCACCTACTGAATCTTTGTTGTGATGCTTGAAGTCAGGACTTGCACCACCTTAAAATAGTAGCTGGCGGGTCCCCTGGAGGTCGGCCCCGGGGGTGGTGTAATGTTCGTCAAGCAGCAGTGGCAGCCTCCTTGGTGATGGATGCACAAGCAGTTGCTTACTTATCCGTTCAATTTAATATTGGGGGGGGGTCAAGAATCAATGTAGCATGGCATGGCATTATTATTCAACTTTGTGCCCTGTAAGGCTAATGAACTTATTAGCTCACTGACTTCCCAAAGTTCTATATATGGAGGCAGGTGCAGCAGCTCCCGAGGCTACAGTTGCTAATTCGCAACCTGCAGGAACTAGTGCGGAAGAGCAGATTTCCTTGTCAAGCACAATGCGCAGATGTAATGAGCTACGAGAGTCACAAAGAAGCGAATTCTTCAAGGGGAAATCGTAGACATGCTCCAGGTCCCTAGATTGAGTCCACAGGACAGTAGGGAAACGACAAATGAAAACGCCGCGTCCACAGTCCGCAACCCTGAGATACATACGCTAATAAGTGCCCTCCGAGGTAATCCGCACACGTCGGGAATCGAACACGGGTCGCTTAGATTTCAGGCCAGTCAGATTAACCGGCTTATTTGACCGGCAATCTTGGGAAATGTGAAGATGTGAAAAACAGCACGAACAGCACGATTTCGCGCAAGTATCGCATAGGTCTGTCCCCCTAAGGGGACCGACCAACAAGAAACAAATATGTTCCTTGCCACAGTACCGCCCTTGTATTGCCGCTAGACTCACTTGTATGTGTTCCTTGCCACAGTACCGCCCTTGTATTGCCGCTAGACTCACTTGTATGTGTTCCTTGCCACAGTACCGCCCTTGTATTGCCGCTAGACTCACTTGTATGTGTTCCTTGCTACTGTACTGCACTTGTATTGCCGCCAGACTCACTTGTATGTGTTTCTTGCCACAGTATCGCACTTGTATTACCACCAGACTCACTTGTATGTGTTCATGGTTCTAACGCTAGAATACGCTGATATGAGAATATGTACTTGGTGTGAGGTGTGAGGTGTGGTGTGAGCTTGCTATGAATCATGAAAATAAGAATTCTGGTATGACATAACATACGCTGATATGAGAATTTGTACTATCATGTTTGAGCTTGCACATTATTGCATATGAATTCTGGTATGACATGAAAAAATTGTTAAGAAATAAATTGCAATTGAATTGATTATGTAGTCCATCCTTGAGGCTGCTCAACGTCTGGAGGTGGAGTATGCATGGATATTATAATCAATTCTGCATCACACTCCTGAGTACAGAATGCAATCACATGTGCTGTACAATCAAATGGGTATTTTAAGCACTACTGCATCACACTACTGTACAGAATGCAATCACATGTGTTGTACAATCACATGGGTATTATAAGCACTACTGCATCACACTACTGAGCACAGAATGCAATCACATGTGTTGTACAATCACATGGGTATTATAAGCACTACTGTATCACACTGCTGAGTACAGAATGCAATCACATGTGTTGTACAATCACATGGGTATTATAAGCACTACTGTATCACACTGCTGAGTACAGAATGCAATCACATGTGTTGTACAATCACATGGGTATTATAAGCACTACTGTATCACACTGCTGAGTACAGAATGCAATCATATGTGTTGTACAATCACATGGGTATTATAAGCACTACTGTATCACACTGCTGAGTACAGAATGCAATCAGATGGACGTTAAGAGCTTTTCCTTTTTAGCCCGTCCTATCATGGTTGGGCAAGTCCCGTTAGAATATTTGGCCTACCCCTGGACTATAAGATACATACATACAGATGGATGTTAAATGCATGATGATGCACAGCGTAACATGCATGATGATGCACAGCGGATGAAAAGGCTTCACGGCTAACAGCCCTAGTTTGGTTATGGCCTTCAACTGCATGACTAAAAAGGTAATGAGAACGCCTGGTAGGGCGTGGTGTTAAGGAAGCCCGTCGTACGCGGGTAGAGAGCGGTCTTCTACCTCAACTGCACAAGCTACTATAGCGGTTGACAACGACCTGTTTTAATGTAAGTTCTTTACAAAGGCATATACTGGATAGCGGAGAAGATGCTATTGAGCGCGACAGGCGCAATCATATAGAAATAGAGAAGTGTACTGCAAGGTACTGCAGTCACGTGCAGGCCACAGCTAGCCTGTGGCCTGGCGGCAGGCAGCACGGGACCTGGAGAGAGCAGGTACCGGTGTGCACTATGCCAACTCAGAGACTGATATATAAATCAGTCAATAACATCCCCCCCAATTCAAGGTATTCTTGAACTCAAGAATTCCTGGAATTAACTGAGGGGCATAAGGAAATAATAATAATATAAGGGCTGGTAAGACTTTGAGAGGGTTGCTGATAGCTGATATGAAAGACTGTGAATAATAAATTAATTGGAACAGGATTCAAGGGGGTATGGCACATTAGCAGAGGTCTTCAAAGAAATGTCAGTCTACTGGAGTAGCTGGCCCTGATAGGAAAATGCAAAGGGACAGCAGGCTAGATTGCAGGGAGGCTGCTAGGATACTAAGAGAGAACTGCAGATAGGCTGCAGGCTAGGTTGCAGAGAGGCTGCTGGGAAGCTGGAAGGGAACTGCAGGTAGGCTGCAGGCTAGGTTGCAGGGAAGCTGCATGGAAGCTGAGGACAACTCCAGGTTTGGGTAAAGCTATATCTATTTAACGTTGCTAGGAATGCTGCAGGGTAACTACAAGGTGTCAGCAGCTTGGGGGCTGCGAGGTAGCTAGGGTCGCTGCAAGGGCACTAGGAGCGGGTAAGAAAATGCAAGGACGGTAGGGACTGCTGGGGCTGTTGAGACCTGCTGGATCATTGCAGATCCATGTAAGCATAGCTATGAATGCTGCAGGGGGGCTGCAGGGGAGCTGTAGGGGATACTACTAAGTGCTGCAGGAAATACAACTGATGATATCTGTACTAGTCACCCATAATTTGGTAGTGAAGGCTTAGTGCTGAAATGCTAAATTAGAATCATGCATGCATCATGTTGTTAGCATGAGAACATCGAAAGGGTAGAAAACTTGAACTGCACGTGGGTAAGTACATGTGGCAGTATGGGGCAGATCATGAATTAATTCCTAGAGTGTTCATTACTAATTGTTTAACAGATCGTGGGGATTATCAAATCGCTGCAGGTTAGCACAGAGCTGCCAGTATGTTGCAAAGCTGAGTTGGGGAAACTCTGCTAGGAAGCGGCAGGCAGTGCATGTAACTATGCACTGTAGGTTGACTAGGCGCTGCATGGAATCTACAAGGAATTTGCAGGTCAATGTTATTGCTGCTGGGTAGCTGCAGGGAGTTGTATTATCGCCTAGGCAACACTATGGGCTGCAGGAGTAGCAGGTCAACTTAGGCTGTAGGAGCTGAAGGGAAGCTACCAAGTGTAGCCAGATCTGCAAGGTAACTAGGCACATTTTTGGGAACTACATGGGCCTAGATGAGGACTGCTAGCAAGCATAACTGCAAGGTGACTACAGAATCTGCGTGCAAGGTTAGGTCACGTCACATCAGTGCAGGGCCGTTCAGTACATCAGCACATGGGCAGTACGTTTGTGCTGTACAGCATTGCAGTTTAGTGCATGTAGGTCAGCACACGAGGGTATCGCTCATCACTTAGGATCTGCATGCAAAGAGGATCACATCACATCAGTACATGGGCAGTACGCTAGTACCGTACAGCACTTCAGTCTGTGCAGTACAGTACATCAGGGCATTTCCTTTCCATGCTATATACTCCCCATGTTCCCCTTCACAAGTGTGTCCTTCATCCGATACCCACAAGGGTGCAAGTTTGCTTGCATGTCCTGTGGTGGTAGCGTGGGAAGGGCAGGTGGGGAATGCCTTGGAGGGCAGAGGTGAGTGGAAGGTGGTGTGATCTGATGATAGTTATCATGTCAGGAGTGGGGCTGACAGTATGCGAGGTGGTGGTGGTGTTGCTGTGCTCAGTGGATGTTGGTTCCTCATCACTAGAGCAGGATGTGGATGATGATGTGGGAACCCTTTCCTTAACATAGGTGTTCAGGTCCCCCCCATGCAAGTCATCAGAGACATCAGGAGGGAGGACAGAATGGCCAGGCAAATCCCCACCATGCAAGTGGTTCATGTCATGAGTGCAGCACTCATCATCAGCATTTGCAAGTTGGAGAGCAGGTGTGGCTTTCCTATGGGGGATGGCAGCGAGGAAACACAAGGGTGTTGCAGGGATGGTGTCAGATGCAAGTACATGGATAACTGTAGGTGAGGGAGCACGTGCAAGGTCGGCTGCCTGTGATAGCAATTTCCCCCCATGCAAGTGGTCGTCACCTCTGTCCCCATCATCATTGTGGACAGATTTGTCTTCCCTAGCAGATGTGGCAGCAGGGATGCGTAAAGGTGCTGGAGGGGCATAATCAAATGCATCATCGTATTCGTTTGCAATGAGTTCTCTCTGCCTTTTTATGTAGACGGCAGGAAGTGTCGCTACAAGGGTTGCTTTACCACAGTGGTAGTCGGTCCACTCCATTTTCCTAGGTCCATATTTCAGTACATGTAATCGAGCACGTTCTTCTACGTATTTGACTTTGCACACGGCAAGTGCGAAGGCAGTAGAATTGGCAGAATAGAATACAAGGCCCGGTTCAAGGTGGCTAGAAGTTGAATAATTAGGATAGGGATCTCACTCATGCAATCCTGAATCCAATGTAGGTGGCCTCACGGGGTCCCATACACTCTATCAAGGTATGGAAGGATTAGTTGGGGATGAGAAAAGATCATGTGGTCTACCTCGGCTAGGATGTGGGGGGCTAAGTGTTCAGCAATGATACAAGTTCCCTCAATGAGTTCATTATAGTCACCTAGCCTATCAGTAGCCATGTCCAGCTTGTCGTTGATGTAGCGCTCCCACAGGTCCCAGTCAGATCTAAGTCCAGTAAATTGCATGAAGCAATCCTTGTCAAGTATTCCCATTGTAGGGATTCTTCACGCAGTCCTTGGAGGAGGCAGGATGAAGAATGAGGGATAGGCGACAGTTGGAATTAATCCAGCGACGTGGCCATCGGCGATCTGGAGATGCCCCCCATCAGGCGTTCAGCCGGATAGGATCCGTTAGGTGTGGCCACGGAGTAGGATGGCGTTGGGGACGATGATTGGGGACGATGACAGACAGGGGGGGGGGGGGGGGTGAGGGTAGGAGTTTTGGGAAGACGGAGGTTGCGATGCAACGGGAGGGTGATTGGAAGCGAAGGGAGGGTAGGAGATTGGAGGAAGCGGTGGAAAGTTGCGAAGCAACAGGTTTGGGGGGAAATGGAATCTTTATGCCGTTTGTTCGGAGTGATAGATGGATAGGGGATTACGAGGGGCGGGGCAGGGGAAGTGGGGATGGTGTGCTTGTGGGGCTCGGCGATCCAAAAGGATCCAGTGGAGTGGGAATGGTGAACTTTGCCAGGCGGCAATGATCGGCAACAGTAGCTTCTTGTTGAAAGCTGTGGTCGCAAGCACTTTGATCGTCTGGGATCAATACGGCTCTTTTTGGTATCTCAGTGAGGGCGTCTTCCTATACTCACTTCATAGATTTCGGTGACTAACAGGTGCTCTTGCTTGCTCCAGTCGTAGGACGCAGGGGCAGATCCAAAGTAGGTCTTGGGGAAGCGGTAGGCGGAGCAGCGGTTAGTTGGATCCTCACGGGGGGTCCAGATGCTAGAAACTCGGGCCTTCAAACTAGTCAGAGTGAGGGTAACTGATTCCTAAGTGTCGGAACGCAGTGGCTGTTCTTCGTTAGCGTCTATGGCTGGTCCATAACCTTTTAGTGTAAGTTCTTTACAATCAAAAAAACGACATTTTGCATAAGCTGTTTTGAGTCGAACATTAGTCGGCTGGTTCGCTCGCTATTTTCAATACAATAGGGTAACCTGTAACAAGCCACCACATCTGGTCTTGAATTGATTTGTTACCGTACAAGGTTTTACTGCAAGCCCTGGCTGGTTATTTTCAATATGTAACATGCAACAAGGAAATGCAACACAAGCAAAACGACCATTCGACAACTGATTTTAGGTCTCAGCGCTAAGCCAACCATGACGACATACTCCGCCGCATATTGATTGGGGTTGCTTCCCAAATAAAAGCACTGTTGGGCTGAGTAGTGAGGCAAAAGAACTGACAAAAATTGTGAGAACTTTGGAAAGCGCTCAGACTACCCCCCTATGGACCCAGGGGTGGTGGAGAAGTTTTTTGTAGGGAGCAGAGTAGGTGTCAGGGATGAGCATGACAGTGCATGTGGGGGTCTGACTGATGGAACTCTCAGCATAATCTGCACTGGCTAGGGCCCACCTGAGTGCTGTTATTCACCGGGTTTCACCGGCTCACCTAGAGTGACTTAGAGTGCACAGGACTTCCTTCCTGCTGCACTGTACTGCGATGCCGCTGCCAGCTATGGCACGGACTCTGATGCCGGTACCCTGAGGTGCCGCGCCATCTCAGTACTTCCTCCTAGCGCATTGATCGAATGCTTATCTAACTGTAAAGATCTTATCCTTACCGTCTTCCCCTCGTCTCTGTGCTCTGCAAATACTCCGGAAATCCACAGGTTACAGTCCCATTCGCTTTAGATTGTCCTTGCTTGACGGTATTCCGAGCTGAAGGACATTTTGATTGCTGTCGCGCGGAGCTGATCAATTGAAAGGATCGAGTAAGGCTCTCCACCCGACAAGAACCTCCCCGCTGGGACACCACTCTTGTGCGGTATATCATCCGCGTATTCGGATTGATCCTGCTCCATTGAGCCTCAAGCTGTCGTCCAGCACACCCTACTGACAACCATCTCCACCTCCACTGCGCCCCCACCACCCCCTTCCCATCTCCCACGTCCCGTTGCGTAAGCAACCTCAGCCACCTCTCAACCACCTCCTGACCTATAATCTCTCAAGATCTCTCCCCAGTTGGCCTCCACCACCAACCCCCCCCCCCCCCCCCCCCCCCCCCCCCCCTCCCAAACCCTCCTCACACCCCACCCCGTTACTTGCAACCTCCACCTTCCCTTTCACCCAAATACCCGTCCCCAGATCTCGAGTTTTATCATACTCAGATCTCCTACTCCCTAATCCCGCCTTTTCCCCTCCACTTGTGTTTTGCCTTGCACCGAAGCATCGCCATGGACATGCCGCAATACCCCAAGTTCGACGGTAAGGGAACACTTGAAACCTTTGCAACCTGGTACAAGGACATGACCAGCCCTATGCTGGACAACATCTGCAGGCACTCGGTGCTTGATGGAGACAGAGATTTCATTCCGCTATCAGAGCCGAAAGACGGCATGCACTACCTTACCTCGCCCGAAAGTAGAATCACTGCAATCAGCAACTTTATTGCTATGGACCACATTTGCAACTCAGTCCATTCATCCATAGCTGCTGTTCTTCGTGACCGCACTAAAATTGCGGCATCTGCCTTGCGTTACCTGAGAACCGAGTATGGATCAGGGTTCATGCTAGTTCCCCCTATCCAAACTCCAATTCCCACAACTCTCAGATCCCTAAACTTCTCCCGCCACTCCATCCATCGCAATGCAGCACTTCCCGTCCGCAGAGCATCCAGGTCTCCCTCTGACCGGAATGCGCCACCTCCACCGCCATTCGTGGATGCTCCACCACCACCACCACCGAAGATGCCGCTGTGTCCCAATGATCCTCTTGCCCTCTGCCCCCTGGACGACGCCAAACTCAAGGCCCAACTCCGCAAGAGCGCAGAGAAAATACTGGAGAAGGATCCCAACTGGTTCAAGGACATCCAAGAGGGTCGCTACAAAGCGCAACCTCAACCTCCTCCAGGCCCATCCAGACTTCCTACAGACCAGCTGACTGCGACTGGTGTCCCCTCATCAGCGGGCAAGGAATTCTGGATTGGCGAGGATGACCCTGCTGGGACGCCTGATCAACCTGAAGACCAGGCATCTGCTGCACCTAAGGTGCCCCCTGTCCACCCGGATGCCCATCTGCCTGGATGGTATCCAGTGTGGAAAGAGGACATGATCAAAGAGCGGGACGCCATGATTGAGGGTAAGATCTCTAGTATCCTGCCCTATCCTGCTGATGACCCTGTCCCCCACACTGTCTCAGAGATAGGAAACTCCCCCACTCTGCAGATCACCCACAGTAGTGGGGACCAACAAGACCATGATCTTACTCCTGATGCTGACCCTGTCCTTCACGCTGTCTCAGAGATAGGAAACTCCCCCACTCTGCAGAACACCCACAGTAGTGGGGGCCAACAAGACCATACATGATCCCACTCCTGATGCTGACCCTGTCCTTCACACTGTCTCAGAGATAGGAAACACCCCCACTTTGCAGAACACCCACAGTAGTGGGGACCAAGAAGATGCAACTTCTGATTCGGACACCCCTGAGCACCCATCCGGCACTACGAATATGTGTTTCTATCCCTCTCAACCCATGGCACATGACTGGGTACTCAGTTCTGATTCCATCCATCACCTTACCTACAACAAACATGCACTCATCAGAATCACACCCCTCTATCCTCCAGTACCAGTGTTCTTCCCAGGACATCCCCATCCACGTATGTGCTCCTCCACAGGCACAGCTGTTGTCCAAGCAAGGAATGGCCTGGTCCTGACCCTCAAGGATGTTCATATATGCCCCATTGACAGTGACCCCACGCCACTCATTATCCCACACATTGGCATTCCAATGCAACTCATAAGCATCCCAGCTATGATGAGACAAGATGATGCCCTTACTCTTTCTTTGGATGATTGCCAGGCTACCCTATGCCTCCCCTTCCAAGAAGACGATGAGCCTGGACCATCACTCCAGCCTGTCCTGATCTGCCCCAACAGTGCAAAGGGGGGAGTGTACGCTACAGATGTATTCTACCCCAAGCCTACTGATCATCCAGATCACGACAGCCCAGTTGATCCATGGTACCTGAACCCTGACGTCATGGTACACCATTTATGCTCGGCAGGAAGAGCTAAGTGGACTCAACGGTGCAAGGCCTCTGCAGACCGCCTACATGAACTGGTATCACCCACTCCGTCCTCCTCCTCCTCCCCCATCGTCACCGCCAGCCCCTGCTCCTCCTCCTCCCTATCCACCACCTCAACCAGCTCCTGTATCTTCTCCACCTTCTCCTTCTGCTGGCCCTGCACAGTCTCATTCTACAAATCCTATCCCAGCTTCCCCCCGCCATACCAGGAAGAGAGACCAGGAAAAACCAGATATGACATGCTGGAACTGTGATGGATTTGGACATTTCTCACGGCAGTGTCCCTCACCAGGCACAGACTTGGCTTATAAACCACCCCTAATCTCCCTTCTCCTGCCCAAGCCAACAGGTCCTCCTGTACCAATGCCTCCAGCACCCTCTGAGCATAGAGCTCCTGCCACTGTCAAGTACCAGAAGAAGTCCAATGGTGAGCCTTGCTTCCCCAGACTGCCTGTACTGGTCAGACTGCCACAGAGAAGCAGGATATGTAGAGACCATGCCAGATAGTGTCCCTAGCAGTAGCCAGGATGATGATGACATAGATGTTACTAAACAGCTGGCCAATATGAAAGCATCAATGATGGAGATCTATAAGAAAAGGTACCCATCTGTAGCCAGCCAGCAGGCAATCCAGCCACCAGTAGAGACATCAGTAGAACCACCAGTAAAGCCACCAGTTGAGCCACCAGTAGAGCCACCAGTAGAGCTACCAGTGAAGCCACCAGTTGAGCCACCAGTAGAGCCACCAGTAGAACCACCACTAGAGCCACCAGTTGAGCCACCAGTAGAGCCAACAGTAGAACCACCAGTAGAGCCACCAGTAGAGCAACCTGCAGATCCACCTACAGAGCTGGCCACTGCCATCCAATCCCTGTTCAAAGAGTACATACTCCTCCAGACCATGGTCCCCACTGGCATCACAGACTTCTCTCCAGGTAGCACACCTACCACCTCAGAGCCAGGTTCCCAAGCTGACATATAGAACAATGCCCACATGTCTGCTGTCAGTTACACACTTGAGAACCACCAGGAGGGATACTACCCCCTGGGGGAACTGATGGAATTATTAGATCACATGGTTCTATTGCCCACCCCACCCTGCATAGTCAACATGATCAGGGTCCCCTTGTACACCTTGATCCACGATTTCTATGCAAGGTACAGGCACCTGAGGTCCCTTCCAAACCAAGTCTGGAGAGAACAGGATATGCCCACTAACCCTGCCTCGGTCATTTCCCCTATCCACATCCACTCTAAGCTTCTGGCCACCCACATATACCAGTATGACACCTGTTCAGCCAGCATGAAGAGTAGATTGAAATGGACCATCTGCCTGCAGGCAGCCATGGTTAGTTCCTACTGCAATGCAGCCCACAGGCAGCCTGGGTTCTTCATCCGTCCTGATCTGATGGGACTGCATCTATCCTGATCTATGTTGATGATGCCATAATGCCCTGGAACCAGCAAGACTGTTTCATCCTCAACTTCTCCCCTCCTGTCTTCCACTCTGACCCTACAGCTGACCTTTGGGATGACCTGCACCAGGCCATCACAACTAGGCTAAAGAGAGATGGGTTCTACCAGATCCCATACCCAGTTGATGACACCTGAACACCTGAGTTAGTAGCCAGCCAGCAGTTGATAAATTGATAGTTTATTTCTGATCCTCTATAGTTTCCTAGACTTGACTTTCCACCAGTCACACCTAGAGTCCAGATTCCCTGACAGATCCAAGATCCAGACTTTTCCTAAATATTGACTGATTGCATCATGACTGACTGCTTTCTTCTATTTTAGTTTAGATCTGAACAAAGATCCTGCCCCACAGGATATTCTTGAACATCTCTCCTTACACCTGAGCTCCTTTTTTAGCTTCCGGAGTATTATCTCGTGAGGACTGTTACAGGGAATGTCGGAAGGTGCTACGTTTACAATCGTGATAGCCTGCCAGGCGGCAAGCTAGGTATAAGAAGGGAAAGGGCGACAGTACCTCAGGGTACTGCCGCCGGTAGGTGCCGGCCCCTAACGGATGGAGGCACTACTATGGAAGCTTCCAGGCGGAAGGCCTGGTGCCCCAAGACACTCTAGCTGAGCCGGGAGAAACCGGTCATAACATCCCCCCCCAATTCCTGGTATTCTTGATATACAAGAATCCCTGGAATTAGGGAGGTTCTAGGGAAGGGAGGCTAGAGTGAAAAATAAAACATCCGGTGCATATGGAAAGCACAAGGGGAAAGGCTTCTGTCTGGCCAAACTGAGTCAAAGAGTGATGCCTGGCATGTGCAAGTACACTCAGAGGAGGACAGGGGCCAGTGGCAGTACAGGTCATCTATTTTCACAGTAGGACTGGATTCCAGCTGTGGAGCTGCCAGGAAGGTGCAGCCATATGGCTTTGTTTATCTAAGAGGGGACTGATAGCAATCTGTTTGATTTCCATTAATAAACAACTTCAAAGTAGACGTCCCCCGCTGGCTCATGGCTATCATTCCAGATGGAAGGATATAGTGAGATACTTCCAGTATCAT
Source organism: Microglena sp. YARC (assembly GCA_022414725.1). NCBI lineage: Eukaryota > Viridiplantae > Chlorophyta > Chlorophyceae > Chlamydomonadales > Chlamydomonadaceae > Microglena > Microglena sp. YARC. The sequence goes on along the minus strand of JAJSRW010000842.1, from coordinate 8,241 downwards.
CTATAAAGTATCATGAGTCAGGATTTCAAGATCAATGCTGGGGATAACTATGGGGTCGATAAATGGACTGAAAGGGATCTGCAGGGAGCTGCAGGAACAACAAGAAGGCAGATAGCTCCCCATGGTCAAGGACATGAGTGATGCTATATCACAGGTTCTTTGATCAAAGCTGCTTCAGATATTCCATTTGAGTTTGGCAATGCATCCAATCTTAGTTCTGAAGTCACATAACTTGGCCCTGGGCAGAGCTTTTGTGGAGCATGTCAGACATGTTGGCAGCAGTTGGAATCCAGTTCATCTTGATGCCCTCCTTCTTGGACTGCTCTTTGAGGAAGTAGAACCTGGTCTCCATGTGCTTTCAGTCTGGATGACAGCTTCTCCTGGTTCCAGGCACTCAGGGCAGCTTGGTTGTCACCATTGATGGTGAGGGGAGGTGGAACTATGCCGGTGGCAGAGTGTTGTAGCTTTCTCAAACCACATTCCCTCTTTGGGCAGCAGAGGTAGCTGCCATGAACTCAGCTTCTGTAGTGGACAATGCTGTGGCAGATGCCTGGATCTTAGATTGCCCATGATATTGCTCCCCCCTTGGTTGAGGAAGACGTAGCCTGTTGTGGAATTTCTTGTGATTGGACAGCAGCATGGTCAGAGTCACAGTAACCAATGAGAGGTTTGTTGGAGAAGGTGTAGGTGATACCATGGTCTGGAGTGTTAGACAGATATTTGAGGATACCTGTTGCAGCTTCCATGTGATCATGCAACGGGTGTGCACTGTGCCTGGCCAATCTGTTGACTGCTTGGGCAATGTCAGGTCTTGTGTTGACTGCCAGGTAGTTGAGGGAGCCTACAATTTGGGCAAGTGGGAGACCTGTGTCTGGGGCATCTTTGCTGGCATAGGGCAGCGGAGCATCTGGTAGAAGGGGCACAGGGAATCTGGTGCTGTTTGGGTTCAGGAAGCATGTTTTGGGCTCGCAGCAGGTCCTGGATGAACCTTGGTTGGCAGATGTGGAGAGTGCCAGCTGATGCATTCCTTTGTGATTTCATAGCCAACAAAAACTGAGGGTCACCTAGGTCTCTAGTCTTGTAAAGCGTCATGATGGTGGTTTTGTACTTGTCTAGGATGGTTTTGTCAAAGGACAGCATAAAGGAAGTCATCAACCCAGAGGAGTACCCAGATAATGGGTTTGTTTGTTGAGCTGGGGAGCACAAATAGACCTTGGTTCTACGTCTACTTCTTTGAATCCAATAGCTGTCATATCTTCCTTTACCTTGAGGGTTACCACTGTCTGGAGGCTTGTTTAAGACCATAGAGCATTTCACATACGGCAGACTCTGTGGTCCTGTTCGAATCCTGGTGGTTGGGTGGCAGTACAATTCTTCTTCAACTGTTCCATTGAGGAAGGCTGTGGAAACGTCTAACTGGGCTAGGTATGCCTTTGGGTCTGCTGCCATTGAGAGGATGTAGCGAATGGTAGCATGCTTGGCCACTGGTGCAAAACTTCATCATAGTCCATTCCTGGGCGTTGGGCATACCCTTTTTGCAACTAATCTTGCTTTGTACCTGACAATTTCTCCATCAACTGACTGTTTGATGTCAAATACCCACTGGTTCCTATGGCTTTTGCTCCTGATGGGGAGTTCTGAGAGGACCAGGTGTTCATCTGTGCAAGGGCTGCTAGTTCTTCTTTCATAGCTGCCCTCCATTCTGTGGCTTGAGGGCCAGAGAGGGCTTCTCTTTCATTTTTGGGAATGATAACTTGGTCTGCAGCTAGAAGGCGAGAAAGTTAGGGGAGTGTCTGTCTCTGCCACTACGTCTAGTTTCAACTAGGGATGGTCCACTTCTGGGGGTGGTGGAACCTCAGGGCTAGGAGGTGTGGCTGGAGGTAGCTCTTGGTGTGGTGGAGATGTAGTATTGGGATTTTCAATATCATGAGGTATGTGTTCATCTCCTTGTTCAACTGTTTTGGTTATGAGGTGTACTGGCTGCTGGTTGGAGAGTGGATGCTGGTGGAGTGTAAGTAGGCTGGTACACTGTTTCTGGTTAGAAGAGAGGTTGTCTGGTAGTCCCCACACCTGTGGGTTGGTCTGATATTTAGCCTGTCTGGCCAGGATGTACTCTCTTTCTATGAGTTCAGACTGGGTGGGGATGGCAGGGGGAAGAACAGGAGGGTCGTCTTCATCAACTTCTACGGGGGATATCATCTTCATAGGTTCCTAGTACTACAGCGTCTGCACCTGGGAATCCTTTTTGTCCTGCCAGGTTTTCAAATTCATTGAGGTGATGTCTCTGCGTCAAAAAATTTGTGTTTGGAGTCTACTACTCTGTAGGCTTTTCTGGAGTCTGAGTATCCAATGAGCCTAGTGATCTTGGCTGATGGTGAAATTTGAAAATCCTTTGATTTGGGTGGGACGTGTACATATGCTGTGCATTCCAATTAGTCCTGAGGTGATCTATCTTAGGTTTGACACCATGGAATAGCTCATATGGTGTCTTGTTTTGACTCAGAGGTTGGGGGAGAGGTTTCTGAGGATATTGCATTTTTGACCATTTCTGCCAGTACCTGTTGGGAAATTTAGAGGAGAGGAGAAGAGCTGTGACCTGTCATGCTCAAAGTTCTGTTCAGGCGCTCTGCTGCACCATTTGTAGAGGGGTTTCCTGGAACTGTGAAGTTGAGGGTGATTCCTTTCTTTTTGCACCAATTTGTGAATTTGTTGCAAAAGTATTCTGATCCATTGTCGCAAAAAATAGTTCCAATTTTTGTTTTGGGTGAGGACCTCATATCGTTCAAGCTCAGTGATTGTAGCACTGCTACTGCACTTTTGGTTTTGTGAAATGTGACAATAGAATATTTGGAGTATCATCTAGAATGCCTTGGAAGTAGAGGCTGTCGTTCAGGCTAGGGACTTTCATCTTTCCACTCATGTCAATGTGGATGATTCCCATAGGTCTGGTAGCTCTGTGTGAGATGTGGGGTAGGGGTTTTTGTCCATCTTAGATAGAATGCATATCTCACAAGGTTTGCTTACTCATTTCCTAAATGCGGATGAGGTGATGTCATTCCCAAATGACATGTCTTCTGAGGCCATTCTTGCTAATGAGCTGTAGCTAGATGTCCTAATCTGATGTGTTGAAGTTCAGCTGTCATAGGGGTTTTTCCTGGAGACAGCTGCCATTGCTACAGCAGTGGTGTATTCAGATCCTCTGAGAAGGGTAGATCATGTTTGACTAGCAGGGACTAGTACAGGAGCCGCCTTTTGATCCTGAAATGATGACTTTGTTATTGATGGTCATGGTGCCTTTGTCAGATGTGAACTTAATTTCCATGTTGGGCACATTTTTGATGGCTGATGCCATGGAGAACAAGTTGGGTGTCGTGCTTATCTGAGTTAAGGTGGACATTGAGAAGATTGTGAAGTTTCCCATTTTCCCCTCTGATGAGGGCTGTGCCAGACTTGGTGATGTAGGTGTGGCAGAGGCTGTTAGGGACTTTTATGGGAGCTATGTCTTTTATGTCAAAAGAAAGGCTGGCGTCTCCAGTCATGTGGAGGTTGCACCTGTGTCATGATCCAGTTTTTGTATATGCTGCGTGTGTGGCGTGTAGTAGCATTGAGTGCATAGTAGTGCATGGTTGTGTGTCTGGCTCTGGCTGCTTGGTCTATTGTCTAGCTCTGGCTGACTGGTGCTTGCCTCTAGCTCTGGCTGTTTGGGCTTGTCTAGCTCTGTGTTTGGCTTTGTGTTGGCCCGAAGGGATTTTAAATCATCACTCAAGGGGGCAAAAAATGCATCATTGAGCTGGGTATTGGCACCAGATCTGTGATGGATCCTATGTTGTCAAAGTACCAGTCTGCATACACATCTCGCAGCCAAAACAATAAGTCTAGGTGTCTAAAGTTGATGTACTGTAGTCTGAGAGCAGGGACATGTTGTGCATTGATCCAGATGCTAGTTCTAATGCTAGTTTTGTCGGGGTTCTCTACTTGTCTTTTCCTCCATCACCTTGACTTCTTGAGAGATGTTCTTGATCCAGTTGATAAACTCTGCGGCGTTAGAGACGCCGACAGTGGATTCATTGAAGTGCTGGACGACTCGTAGTTTTGAAAGGGGGGGGGGGGGGGGGGAGGGGGGGGGGGGGGTACAGGTGGCTTGCGGCCGGAGAGGTAATGTGACGGCGATTAGGGAGAAGGGAATTGATGGCGTGATCGCGCCCAGTGGGTGTTGGTGTGGGGGGGGGTCTGGGTAGACTCAGAGAGGGGTTGTTGCGGAGCAATTACTGGGGTCCAGCGGGGTCTTGGGTAGACTGGTGGGGGCTGGTGGTCCAGCGGGAGGCCTAGCAATCAAAGAAGATTCTGCAACTGAGATCCTTTTCCTTCTGTTGTTGCGGAGGTCAACTGTGGAAGGCACTGCAGTGGCGCGGGAGCTCGGATCTACGGACAGGGTAAACAGGCATGGAGACTGTTGCAGTGGAACACGGGACTGGCGTGGTGATGGCGAAACCTTAGCTCCGGAGATATTATCTCGTGGAGGACTGTTAACAGGGAATGTCAGAAGGTGCTACGTTTTACATGTGATAGCCTGCAGCGGCCAAGCTAGGTAATAATAGGGAAAGGGCGACAGTACCTCAGGTACTGCCGCGTAGGTGCCGGCCTATACGGTGGAGGCACTACTATGGAAGCTTCCAGGCGGCCTGTGCCCCAAGACACTCTAGCTGAGCCCGGGAGAAACCGGTCAATTAACACCTTTCTGCCTGCTTATTAGCAGTCTACCAGTCTGATCAAAGTCTTGTCATTACAGTAGAGATTGCTGCTAATGAATATTTAAAGTCGCTCTAGTTCCGTTTTCTTTTAACTCTCTAATTCCGGATTCTTCCAATATGAAGAATACAGGAATTGGGGGGGTATGTTATTCACCGGGTTCTTTCACCGGCTCACCTAGAGTGACTTAGAGTGCAGCAGGACTGCCTGTACCTGAACTAGTCACTTGCTTTCGACTGCCCTCGCTGCAGCTATGGCACGTGTACTCTGAGCCGGTACCCTGAGGTGCCGCGCCATCGGTTACTTCCTCCTAGAGCATTGATCGAATGCTTATCTAACTGTAAAGATCTTATCTTACGTCTTCCCCTCGAGTCTCTTGTGCTCTGCACATACTCCGAAATCCACAGGTGTTGGTGTTGCCAGAGTGGATGAGCTGCTGATGTCCACCGGGAGCCCCCAGTCCAGATAGTGTGAAACAACATTACATAATGAAACTGAAACTGACTGCAAACGTAACAGAAAGTGAAAGTGAAATGTGAATTCTTTGTAAGGCTGCTATTAAACATAATAGCAGCCTTGTAGAAGAGCAAGACAGGGAGAAAGCCCTAGACTTGCTTAGTGGCACCGTAATTTATTATCCCTTTTTTCTTTTGTTCTTCTTTGACTTCTCTATTTTGGTTATTCTTACCTCCTCGCACTGTAAGATGGTTGAGATGTTGAAATCTGTCCGCTCTAGGGGGTTTAATAACCTACCCACCAAAATGGTGTGGTTGGGAGGCTGTCTCTTGTTTGTTTGTCCTCGACACACCCTGATGTATGGGGTTTTTTGCTTTGTGGGTGCTTTCTGTTCTTTTTGTTAAAGCAAGAGTCTCTCATCACCCTCGCGTGCAGTAGACTTTTAAAATGTAATGTAATGTAATGTATGTCATGTAATGTAGTGGTTTGAGTGTTGAGTTTACCGTACTCCAAAGACGGTGAGCTTGACTGTTGCTTCTTTTGGATGTAACCTTGTAGATTTGCATTAGCGTGTCTATCAGCCTTCAGTCGCTCACCAGCTGTGGAAGAGTAAACATGGTTGCATGGTTGGTTACATGTTTTCCATCAGCCTTCAGGCTGCTCATCGTCTGTGGCGGAGTAAACATGGTAGCATAACACTACTGGCACCACACGCTCAGTACAGATTGTAATCCAGACAGGTCAAGGTAAACGTGCACGTATTGATGCTCGTGGCATGCGATCCAGCATGCTTGAGCCGCTCGTGATGGTTTAAACGATGAAGTTAACCAGCCTGGGTACGTAGGAACCGAAGTATTCCGTTGATCTGTGCGATAGCAACGTAGCATGGGTCAGCCAAAATATCAGCGATGGGGTGGATGAAACGTTTCAATGAATCACAGCGCTTCTGATCTCCGACCCACTTCGCCTGGGTCCCTGGGTCAGGCGGGTCAAGGCTTCGCAGTAGCTCGTGATCAGAAACAATGCTGTTGAATGCTGCTTATAACCGCCGAGGATGCGAGGCATAATGGATGAGCATGTAAACAAGGTCAAGATAGCGGAAGTTGCTGGATCGAAGCTAATGACCAGCTTGGCTCCGAGGCTCGCAGTCGAGCTCAGACCAAGTGCTGGTTTTCGATGGTTTGATACAGTATAAATGAAGAAAGGTTTTTTACTTTTGCCTGATCACTACTGACAAGTATTTTTGAATGTCTAAATCAGAATGCTACATGTTTTTGGCGGAAGCCCCTTCTGGGGTGCGGAGCCACCAGTGCACGGCAATTTTGGTTGGGTCTGGAGTGTAGGTTAGGTAGGTGACGACGGGTTCAGGCCAAAGCTCGTGTTATTGGCTTTCAACTGTGCAACACGTAAACTCTTTTGAGCGCGCGTCGGCAACTGGAGCATGAAGAATAGGCAGCTTTAGTTCAGCTCGGTAGAATTGCGAGAAATTGTTAAGAAAACGAAGCTTAAACTGACTTATCTGGAGCGACGGACCGCTTTCGCAATCGCCAGGGCTCAAGAGCTAATATTTTTCTGCTCCGGTTGCGATGCGCGGCTCAAAAAAGTTTTCTGTGCTTTGCATTCCAGGTTGAAACCAATAACTATGATGGGCGTCTTAGGTCTGCAGACTCGTAACACTAAATCTAGAGTAGAGAGAATCATCATCAATCAAGTATATATCAAAAGTAGAGCGTAGTAAGAGCGTGAGGGTATAGGCCCGTGCCGGCGCGTGGTCGCCCTTTGGGCCAGCGCTTGGTTTTGTTCCATATCTTGCCAGACCTGTCGCCCAAGTGGCAGCCAGTCTGGATCTCGATTTCTCGCGCGCAGCCACAGGAAGGGCGATTGCCTGTCTGCTGCGACCCCCACCTGCCCGCACCGTCCAAGGTTTACCGCGCTTGGTGCGCTGCTTGCTGCATTTCCTGAGCCTAGCCGTTATGCAGCGATTTCCTCGCACTTAGCTGTTTTTTCGGTCTCGCTGCTGAGTCCCGCTATATTCAAGGTGTAGCCTCCTCTTTGATTCACTGCTGCTAACTCTTTCCCCAATTTTTCGCTGCCCTGTTAATATTCGCATGCGCTGCCCGTCGCAGCATTCTTTCTCTTCTCCTGCGCTCTCACGCACTCTTGCCGTCGCTGCTGGCATTGCTGACGGTGGCCAGAAGGCAGTGGTTTCGCGGGATAAGACCCGTTTCGAGTTTATCGTTTTCAGATCTGATTTCTCGAGACTGTTGTGAGGGGCAACGGGGGGTGGTTCTCCGTCGGTATGACGGGCTCAGATGCTAGCCATTTTGGCCAGGCATGCTGCAGCAGTTTGGGTTTTGGATTTCATCTTTTGCTGACTTGTTGCCCAGCGGCAGCGATTATCGGATATCTTTTCGAACTGAAGCTGTCGTCCAGGGGGGTGCGAGACCTGTCGTGACGTGGCATGGGGGTGGTCGCCCGTCGTACGAACGGGCTTAGATGCTATGCCGCACCCTCAAGGTTACCCTGCTTGAGTGGTGCCCGAATTTTCCTGCGACTGTTACATCCCATACGCTGCTTTGGCGCTGCTCTATCTTGAAGCCGGTGTCGTTTTTCAACTCTTCTCGGGCTGCTCTTCAGCCCGCGTTCTGATACCCGAATTTTTCCTTCGATTTGCTATTTTCAAATCCTCGTGGCCTGAAGCCGCTCCGATATTCAACGGTGTGCCCTCCTTTGGTTTCATGTGCCAAACTCTTTCCACAAATTTCGCTTGCATGGTCAATATCTTCGCATGCAACTCCCGTCGCAGCATTCCGTTGCTACTCCTGCGTCTTCACGCACTCTGCGCTCGGCTTGGCTGCCTTTCGCTGATGTTGGCAGGGCCCCAGTGGCTTCGGGATAAACGTTTGGGAGTTACTGTCTCAGGATCTCGATTTTTCGAGACCTGTGCTGACGTGGAATGGGGGTGGTCCTCGCCGTCGATGGCCAGGGGCAGTTGTTTTAGATAATACGCCGTTAATCTTCTCATAAACACAACGG
>JAJSRW010001297.1:0-17660 GCA_022414725.1 Microglena sp. YARC | reverse complement strand
TACCATTCGCATACGGGGGTCCCGGGGAAGGTTGGGAGCCAACGATGGGGAGGCCACTCCGGTGTTCCACTCCTCCCTTCAGGGCAAGCACGAAGTGCTTCACCAACAATGATTCAGACAGGGAGAGATGACGGGATTCGTCGATCGAAAGACGGACTGAACCGTTTGATCTTGGACAGAACTAGGCATCCAAGGACCAGATCGTTCTCTGTTACAGTTTCGGATCCCGAAGCCGGTGGAAGTATCCAGGCTGCTGAACCAATGCCCTGACACTGACAGCCTGGGACGGAGGCCAGGACCCACCGATGATCTTCGTCATCGCGGGGGTACAGCTGGATGGTTGCTGCTGGGATGCAGGAAAGAAGGTCCACAGCCTGGTCATGGGGACGATGAGACAGCACTAGGTGCCGGATACGGATACGGATGAATGAGGATATTGTTTCAGCGTGGGCTCCGGATCAACAGCAATGTGGCATACCGCAAACCCCTCGAGATCCCGGGCTCTAAGTAGCACTCTGTGGCATCTTCGTCAATGGCACAAAGCTCAATGATACCCGTGAGTGAGATTAGTGAGATAGCTGGACAACAACATTCGTCGTGGACAAATGACAATGCAATGACCAAATGACAATGCAATGACAATGAAAGAATGGGAAGAGTGACATGAGCTCAGAAATGACACAATGACGGAAATAGACCAGTGACAATGACTAATCGAGCGAACAGGCAATCAGGCTGGAGCTGCCATCGAAGTCATCAAAGAGGGCCAACGTGGATGGAGAAGTTTGTTGCGATCCGAGCTGGATTGGCACACAGAAGACCCGCCTGTAGTCGCGTGCCGGCACTAGATCCACTAACAAACCCCATAGCACTAACTATCAACTACTACACCTACCCCATACACTACAACTACATCACTACACTGCATCCTACACCAAACACCAAGGTAGATTGGAAGGGGGAAGGCTGCCCGCGGCGCGGCTCTTGGATGGTTGATCTTGAGGTCATCCAGGGATCGACAAAGTTAAAGTTGTAGTACATACCGGATTACATGATTCACCTCCACACGGGCCGAGTAAGTCCCAGGAAGCTTAGGCACGCGGTGGTCGATGTACAGTCCGGGACAGATTTCATTCGCAATGCCATGACTCCTGAGGATGGAATCTTGTGCTTACGAACTGCAATGGGCCACGGACACCCCTTGGTAAGCCGAACATTCGCATGAATCACGGAACGTTGACTACAGAGACGTGTTGGTTTCGTCTGACGTGACGATGTGGAGGTGGACATGCGCAACGGTCCTTGGTGTGGCAGATGCGGCCTGCATCAAGTACCCGAACGTGGGGTTAATCGTTCTTGCCAGGAGGGACCTGACGCCCGGTCATGAATGGGCCTGTGAACAGGTCCAGATGGGAGGTCACGCGCAGTGGCCAGAGCACTAAAAATCTCCTCAGCCGAGAGCGAAGGTAATGCGCTAAGATTCGCGGAGGTGGCATCGAGGACAAAACTCAAACATGCAAACATAACATAAACATCAAACTCGTCTTGTCCTAGGCCGGGGCCCTGTCGTCCTAGTGTCGCACACGGTTTTGCCATCGCTTTCGCCCAGCTCACGTCGATGGAAAGTTCGCTATCGACAGACGGGTGTCCCTGCTATTGTGTATGTGACAGCCTCACTACTCTTCAAGTCCCATTTGGGCTATTCCGTCGAATGTTTCGTTGGCCTGAACTCGCAGTTGCCACGCCTGTGAAGTACAGGCCCACTGCGCTGAACACAGGATGCTGACCGCTCTCCTTCGTATCATGACGTGCCACGGCATCAAGGGACGCCGACCGTGTTGAACTTGGTCCGTTGATGCTCCGACTAAAGGCTCACCATGGCCACAGATCAAGGCTCGTGATTAGGAGAACTAAGAAGACTTAACATATGGACACATAACGAGTACAATCGATCTTGTGCGCAAGGCCAGAGGATGAGAGGATTGGAGGTCACGACACATCAAGCGATGATGAGACGTGCTTCCGAGGATACAACACGAGCGACAGGTTCCGGCTCCTTGTGGGCTTGGGGAGGCAGCAGGAACGTCCATCGACATCGCGAGGCATCATGTCGATTCTTCTCGACCATCCTTGAATGACAACGCAGCTTGTCTACATCTGTACGATCTAGGCTGACGCCTCAGGCCGTGACCAGATATTCAACATGGTTGGAGATATGTGTCTGATGCGAGGGTGGAGAGGAACATGGTCAGACTTCATCGCATTCCCGTGCTCGGAGCTAGAGTACACGAAGTTCTCGGACTGCTAATCGGAACTGTCGTGCGGGGAGATTGGACGTTGCGGGACGCCTTCAAATGTGTTGAGTGAACGGGTGCTTACGCTCACGCCAGCTACAGGTTACAACGGTGACATTCGGCCGAATGGTCTGCAGGCGAACTTCAATCGGGACGCAGCTCCAATGACAAGATGACAGAACCGTGGTGTTCGTTGACACTCGGGTAGCTGTCGACCAAATGGTGACATCAGTACCGTAAAGACAAGCCCTTAACTCCAGAGCCGAGAAATCTGGGGGAAGCATGTTCTCTTGTCTTACACCATCAGTCAGGAATTCGCGGATGGAGCGCGAGATCTTCCCGGAAACTACGGCCTGTGGTGGTAGGGAGGCGCCTGAGAGGAAGCAGAGCGCGTACAGTGGAGGGGGTGAGGGGGAGGGGGGCATCAAGGTGGGGGGTAGAAGGGACTTGGGTGCGTGGATCGGACTACTGCGAGGAAGGGTGTTAGGGAAGGTGAGGGACTGGATTGGGTAGGGGACGTGGTAGGACGTGTAGGACGTGTGAGGAGGGAGGGGACATGGGTGGGGGTTAGGCCCTCGGGGGTGGGTAGGACGTATGGGTCGGGACGTGGTAATGGAGTAGAGGGTGTGGAGGGAGTTGGGTAAGGGAACGTGTGGACGGATGTGATGAAGGCGACGGTTACATTTCTCAGGGATGACCCCGATTGGGCAGAGGCGTGCTGTTGAGGGAGCTACCGCCATGACACAATATCGGACGCTTTCATTGCCGAGCTGTAGGCGCGAAGCGGGAAAGACGTCGAGAGCATCATTCACAGGTTAGAGTCGCGGACTTCCTTCACCAAGGATAAGATAATAACGACCGAATGGTTCCAGGCAATACTGGAACCTCAGCTACATCTCACCGGGGCCCAGCTGAAGCCCGACGTCATAATCTGGCCATTGTCGAATATCCTGACATTCCATCCAGCAAGTTGGCAGGAGGAGAAGGGTGGGCTGTATGTACCGGCAAAATTAAAGGAGCGGACATTGTATTGTATTGTATTTGTATTGTATTGTATTGTATTGTATTGATTGTATTGTATTGTATTGTATTGTATTGTATGAATGATAAATTGTGAAATGTGAAAACAACGCGCGAGGGCCCCCCCATACCGGCCAACGGTACCAGACCCCAGTGAATGTCCTGGCGAGATCTGTACTGTAGTGATCAAGTAACTCCACGGCCTCCTTCGTAAGGCCGTATGGCCAATAGTCACGAACCAACGCGTAACTAGAAATTCATGTTCGATTAAAATCATCGAACAAACCTTCCTTGTGCAAGGCAGTCCCGACCCAGCAATGAAACTCATTGTGTCGAAAGGATCGAGATCGATGGAGGATAATGATCAGCTGAAGTCGTCGGAGGGCATGATCATAATATCGACGGCTACAACCCCACCGCATGGTACTGGGCGGAGGGTAATCATCGATCGATCAGGTGCATGAGGTCCGGAGGAAGATCGGCATGATCCAGAGGTAACATCTTATCAGGTCCTATTCGAGATCAACTTGCGCGCCCGAACTTGACTTGATCTCCAGACATGTACCGCACCATTGACGATTGACGATTGGACGATTGACGACGATGAGTACCAGGACCGAGGTCGATCCCAGGATGGACATTGGCAAGATCCAGAGCCGACGGTCAAACAGTCATGAGGATGTTCGCCATATGGGGTGGGTCCGTGTATTCAGCGGTTGGGAGCACCGGCACCAGGGCTGGGCGCTGTGTCTGCTTAGGGTGGCAAGCTTCCAAAGGGCATCATGACTGTTGGTTTGAACGATCGAACGTCCATGGTGTCGGACGACCGTCTGGCCACCGGGAATGCCAGCTCCGGGAGTGCGAGATCCTCAATGGTGCTCTATCGTTATCCCGCCCTCGTGAGGGGTGATTGGCCAAGTAACAGTGGTCAAGACCGTGCACGTGGAAAAGCCGTACGAACAACGAGTGCTGGCCATCAGGCTGAGGTCTTGCCATGTTGCGAAAGAGCTGCTGGCTGTACAGGGTGGCCTGCTTCAGCCGACCTGGTGGTGTGGGCGTTGGTGGTCATGGAACGCAGTGGATGTCGGTAGGAAGATCTCGCCCGACTTCGTGGCCTGTTCAAACGGACTGGAACGGTGGGGATACTCGTTCGACTGGGGTTGCCACCAGAATGGCAGCACAAGAGGTCTGGGCCGTAGATTACACGGTGTTGGATGAGCCTGTGTTCATCGAGGCGGAGGGCTGGGGTGGAACAGGTCAGGGGTTGGAACGCTGATGGGACTAGGTTGGCAACGGGCACTAGGATGGTGGACAGGTGTCGATGTACTACCCGCTAAGACCGGAGAGAGGTCAGGTGGGGCACCGGGCCGGCTTCTCGCTCAGGGCCATGTCGGATCAGCTGGGGATAGGCTCGAAGATGAAGGTTGATCTTCAGGATGAGACCGCCAGAGGGCAATCGAACATGATCGTGTCCCACATCATGGACGCCTACCTTTCGATGCTTCATGCTTCATGCGAGGTCATGGCTTCACATCTTCATGCTTCAAGTGCTATCCATTTCATGCTTCATGGCTTCATGCTTCATGCTTCATGTCTTCATGGCTTCATGGCTTCATTGCTTTCATGCTTTCATAAGCCGGAACTGTCTAACAGGATCGACATCGGTGAACGTGAAGAGAGCGCAATCCTGGCGTCAATGTCGATTTGTCCCCTATGCTGGACTCTGTGGGTCAACAACACGGGTCATGATCCTTCTGCCTCCTCTGCTCCGTGATCCTACTTCAAGGGCATGTCAATCGACATGAGGGAAGTTGCGGACGGCTCAACGATGTCAAAGGCAGGCTGGTATCTCGATCAAAGTGGCTGGTCTACATGTTGTATGTGGGCGGTGCTCGATGTCAAGGCGGTCGATGTACCCCTCGATCATATCCGGGTCGGGTTCGGCATATTCATCAACAAACACGGTCATGTAACGGAGCGATGGGAAAGAGGGAGATGGACAACGGTGAGGGTGGGGCGGCCGTCTGATATCTGATATCCGATAGGTGACTGACCCCGCGCGCGACAGGTCTCGTCCATTGATGCAGCTGTGAGGGGATGCAGTCAGTCTGAAGAGGGGCATGGCCTACCTCAGGGTGGCTGAGGGTTGATCTTGATCAAGAGCAATGGCGATTCGATGGTCTCCAAATTCTGATGGACCACACTGACCGACCTGAGGAACAGCTACAAGGTCGGTGGCCAGATATTCGCGACACCCTTGTGCTAAGGGAGGTCCTAGCCAGATCAAGGTCATGAGACGGCAACAGCATCTACGGATTGCTCGGCCTCGGCCAATGGCATGTCCTCGAGGGCATTGTGCTTCCGCCATTATCCTGGCATCGGCGCGGCGGGCAATTGTCCGGTGCGATGGTCAGTGTCGGTGGAAAGCTCCGGGGGACTCCTTGGTTGTCTGTGCTCTTACGGTGACACCGACTCACCGGTTCATCCTCAAAGTGTCGGACGGTGGAGGTTTTTTCCTATGTTCAGACCATGCACCATAGACACCCTCAAAATGAGGCCATTAGGTGTCATAGACCATTGAGCACCATATAGGACCGATAGACCATAACCATCAGACCATAGACCATAGACCAGACATAAGACCATAGTAGACCATAGCCATGACATAGACCATAGACGTCATAGACCAATAGACCATGAGGACCATAGACCAAGACCATAGATACGATACGCCCATAGAGCCATAACATAGGACCAAGACCATAGACCAGTTGGTTGCAAGTCGATTGACTCCTTCAACCGGGCCTGCGTGAATAGCCTGAGCACCGGCAGGTGGACCGGCACCCGTTGACCTGGTGGGCCAGGCCCACCCCAAAGACAAGTTGGGACAGATAGTCATCGTCGAGTCGATGATAGGAGGAGAGGGTGGGTACGTCAAGATTAGCTGCGCTTGTAGCCAACATCGTCAGTGCTATGCCTTCATCAGAGCGCCCGTCCAATCGGCGCCCAGGGACAAGTTTTGATCTAGGCGACATCCCGATGACCATCAAGATACAAGGGCTTTGGTCAGCGGTGAAGGCAATGTCCAGGCTACTATGGATAGTTCAGACTCTTCCAGATGGAGGTTGCCGGCATTCTACCTGGGCACACGGGGACCGATGTCTGATCCGGATTTCTGAGGTGGCTGACATGGTCCTGCAGTCGCGACTCGGGCGCCAGACACAGCTGGGAGATAATGGCCAGCCTTCGATGTCATGGACTATGTCGCTTCCCAGAAGACCGGTTAAGACCGGACCGGAAGACCGAAGGACCGGAAGACCGTAAAATACCGAAGACTCGGAGACCGGAAGACCGGAATGAGCCGGAAGACCGAAATACCGGAAGACCGGTTGGAAGAACCGGAAGACCCCGGTAAGACCGAAGACCGGAAGACCGGGGAAGACCGGAAACCGAGGAAGCGAGGAGCGTAGTGGAACAACTGTCTATACGACCATCTGACGTGGGTTGATGGTCACGGTCCCGATCGAGTCACACTTTCATCGACAGGAGAGCGTATTCCAGTACCCATCCAACTTTGATGATGCTCCAGTTGTCAGGCGAGATGCTCAAGAGTGTGAATCCCGCCAAAGAATATCATGGACGTCGCTGGAACTCGCCCAGGACGTTCTCGGTCAATGTGGGGATGGAGATAGAATAGAGATGCTGAGATGACATTGCATTCATAAACTTCCGCCTTCCACCACAGAGCGGACCCCGCCATATCGTTACGAACATGGCCAATCCTTCAAATGCTGCACTTGAGGAGGAGATGAAGCGTAAATGTCGAGCCGGCGGTTCGGAGAACATGCCCGTCCTGCTTCATGTGTCCGACTTATCGGGCCCCAACTTGCGCTCATACGTACTGCTCCAACGTACCCATCGACTGGCCTGAGTCGCAAGGATGATAGTAGATCTGGGCTACTATCGGTCATGGAGATGGTATGACGATGGACACGACTCTGGTCCGCCGCTGAATGGCGCGTACTGTCATCCGCGCCTGATCCCCGAGCCCGTCGAGTGACGGAGAACGGTTGAAACGGGAGAACGAGATTATGAGACGCTCCCAACGACTGAGGCAGTTCGAGGTTCACTTACGACCTGTCGACCGTCTGACGCAGTAGCTGACCACGCAGGTAAACAAAGTGTCTGCCCTCGAAGCATTACACCATGCAATGTGTGCCTCTGAGACAGCGACACCCATGTGTCGTCGATGTTAGGTTTTCGACTAGAAGCTGAACACGGCCATTCAATGCATGCAGGGGCCAATTCTCTGCTGTCATCTAGCCTCACACGTCTCTTCGAGGTTGGCGTGCGTCCCCATGGAGTCACAACAATTGGAGATAGACCGTCTTCATACCAGTCTGACAATCTTCAAGCCGTGGTCAGCTAGTCGGCACCTAACGATGCGTAGTGGTCATTGACATGTCTGTTCGCAGCACAGTCAGCACCTTTTTGAGCTGCGTCAGACGGTCGACAATGTCGTATGAACCTCGAACTGGCCTCACGTCCGTTGGAGCGTCATCATATCTCCCGTTCTCCCCGTTCTCCCGTTCTCCCGTTCACATCGACGGGCTCGGGGATCAGCTCGCGCCGATGCAGTACGCGGCCATTCATGCGGACCAGAGTCGTGTCCATCGATGGCACCATCTCCATGACCGAATACGTAGGCCAGCTCTACCTCATCATCCTTCGACTCCAGGCCAGTCGATGGGCCGTTGGAAGGCAGTACGTCTGAGCGCAAGTTCGGGGCCCGATAAAGTCGGACACATGAAGCAGGACGGGGCGATGTTCTCGAACCCCGGCTCGACTCTTCATCTCCTCCTCAAGTGCAGCATTGAGGTTGGCCATGTTCGAACCTATGGCGGGTCCAGCTCTGTGGTGAAGGCGAAGTTTTTATGATCAATGTCACCTCAGCATCTCTATTTTCTATCTCCATCCCAATTGACGAGAACGGTCCTGGCGAGCCAGCGACGTCCATCGATCTTGGTCACACTCTTGAGCATTCGCCTGAGCATCAATCAAGTTGGATGGTACTACCCTCTCCTGTCGAATGACTCGATCGGGGACCGTGACCCTCAACCCCGTCAGATGGTCGTCATAGACGTTGTTCCACACGCCTCGGTCTTCCGGTCTTCCGGTCTTCCGGTCTGTCCGTCTTCCGGTCTTCCGGTCTTCCGGTCTTCCGGTCTTTCCGGTCTTCCGGTATTCCGGTCTTCCGGTCTTCCGGTCTTACGGCTCTTCCGGTCTTCCGGTCTTCCGGTCTTCTGGGAAGCGACATAGTCCATGACATCGAAAGCGCTTGGCCATTCATCTCCAGCTTGTACTTGGTCGCGACTCGCACGGACCATGTCAGCCACCTCATCCCGGATCAGACATCGGTGCCGTGCCGAGAATGCCGCGGACAACCTCCCCCCATCTGGAAGAGATGTCTGACTATCCTAGGCACATTGGCCTTCACGCTGACCAAACCCCTTGATCTTGATGGTCATCGGGATGTCCCCTAGATCCAGTCCCTGGGACGGGCGCTCGATGAAGGCATAGCACTTGTTGGCTACAAGCAACAGCCTTGACACAACCCCTCTCGACTCGATGACTATCCTGTCCAACGGGGTGCCGGGGTCTTCAGGCGGTTGAAGGAGTCAATCGACTTGGCAACCAACTGGTCTATGGTCTATGGTGCTATGGTCTATGGTCTAATGGTTATGGTCTATGGTCTATGGTCTATGTCTATGGTCTATGGTCTATGGTCTATGGTCTATGGTCTATGGTCTATGGTCTAATGGTCTATGGTCTATGGTCTATGGTCTATGGTCTATGGTCTTATGGTCTATGGTCTATGGGGTCTAATGGTCTATGGTCTGAACAAACTCCACGTCCGACACTTTGATGAACACGGAGTCGGTGTCACCGTAGAGCACAACTCCCCGGAGCTTTCCACCCGACCTGACCATGCGCCCGGACAATTGCCCGCGCGATGCAGGTAATGGCGAAGCACATGCCCTCGAGGATATTCAAATGCCATTGGCCGAGGCGAGCATCCCGTAGATGCTGTTGCTCATGACCTTGATCTGGCTCTGGACCTCCTTAGCACAAGGGTGTCGCGAATTGGCCCCGACCCTGTTAGCTGTTTCCTCAGGTCGGTCAGTGTGTCCATCAGATTGGAGAACCATCGAATCGCCATTGCTCTTGATCACGATCACACCCTCAGCCACCCTGAGGTAGGCCATGCCCCTCTTCAGACTGACTGCATCCTCAGCAGCTGTCATCATGGACGAGACCTGTCCGCGCGGTCCGTCCCACCTATCAGATATCAGATATCAGACGGGCCGCCTCACCGTTGTCCATCATCGCTCCGGTTACCATGACCGTGTTGTTGATGAATATGCCGAACCCGACCCGGATATTGATCGAGGGGTACATCGACTTGACATCGAGCACCGCACATCAGCATGTAGACCAGCCACTTGATCGAGTACCAAGCCGCCTTTGACATCGTAGCCGTCCGCAACTTCCTCATGTCGATTGACATGCCCTTGAAAGTAGGACACGTATAGCAGAGGAGGCAGAAGGACATGACCCCCGTGTTGTTGACCACAGAGTCCAGCATAGGGGACATCGACATTGACGCCAGGATTGCGCTCTTCTTCACGTTCACGATGTCGATCCTGTTAGACAGTTCGGCATGAAGCATGAAGCATGAAGCATGAAGCATGAAGCATGAAGCATGAAGCATTGAAGCATGAAGCATGAAGCATGAAGCATGAAGCATGAAGCATTGAAGCATGAAGCATGAAGCATGAAGCATGAAGGTAGGGCGTCCATGATGTTGTACACGATCATGTTCGATTGCCCTTGGCGGTCTCAATCTGCAAGATCAACCTTCATCTTCGAGCTGCTATCCCCAGCTGATCCGACATGGCCCTGAGCGAGAAGCCGGCGGTGTACCTTGACCTCTCGGTCTTGAGCGGGTAGTACATCGTGTCCACCATCGTAGTGCCGTTGCAAAGTCCATCAGCGTTCCAACCCCTGAGTTGCCCAGCCTCCGCTCGATGAACACAGGCTCATCAACACCGTGGGCAAATGTGCTGCCATTCTGGTGGAGTCGAACGAGTATCCGTTCCGTTGTGAACAGCCACGAAGTCGGGCGAGATTCTTCCGGACATGCGTATGACCAACGACACCAGGTCGGCTGAACAGGCACTTGAACAGCTGTCAGGCTCTTCGCAAATGGCAAGGACCTCAGCCTGATGGCCAGCAACGTCGTTGTCGTACGGCTTCACGTGCACGGTCTTGACCACGTACTTGGCCTCACCCTCACGGCGGCGGGATAACGATAGAGCACATGAGGACTCGCATCCCGGAGCTGGCATCCCGGTGGCCAGACGGTCGTCCGACACCATGGACGTCTCGATGTCAAGACCAACAGTCATGATGCCCCTTTGGAAGTGCACGTCCAGACAGGGCCGGGTGCCGGTGGTGAACACGGACCCACCCATAATGGGAACATCCTCATGACTGTTTGGTCGGTGATCTTGCCAATGTCCATCCTGGGATCCGACCTCGTCCTGGTACTCATCCGTCAATCGTCAATCGTCAATCGTCAATGGTGCGGACATGTTGGAGATCAAGTCAAGTTCGGGGGCAAGTTGATCTCGAATAGGACCTGATAGATGTACCCTGATCTCCGATCTTCCTCGGACCTCATGCACCTGATCATGATCGAGAACCCGCCAGTACGGCATGCCGGGTGGGTTGTAGGTCGATATTATGATCATGCCTCCGAACCGACTTCAGTCTGATCATATCCTCCATCCGGATCTGTCCTTTGACAATGACGTTCATGCTGGGGTCGGGCTGCCTTGCACTAAGGAAGGTGTCGATGATTTTAATCGAACATGAATCTAGTACGCGTTGGTTCGTGACTATGCCATAGGCCTTATCGAAGGGAGGCCGTGGAGTTTCTTGATCATGTACTTTGTCACAGACTCGCCAGGACATTCACTGGGGTCTTGGTCACCTTGGCGATGGCCCTCGCGCGTTGTTCAACATCACAATACAATACAATACAATAACAATACAATACAATACAATACAATACAATAATACAATACAATACAATACAACAAATGTCGCTCCTAATTGCCGGTACATACAGCCCACCCTTCTCCTCCTTGACCAACTTGCTGTCGCATGAATGGGCAGGATATTCGACAATGGCCAGATAATGACGTCGGGCTTCAGCTGGGCCCCGGGTGTATGATGTAGCTGATGTTCCAGTATGGCTTGGGAAACCATCGGGTCGTTCATTTATCTTGATTCTTGGTGAAGAAGTCGACTTTAACTTGATGCTCTCCGACGTCTTTCCGCTCGCGCCATTTACAGTCTCGCAATGAAGCGTCCGATATTCGTGGTCATGGCCGGTAGCTCCCTCACAGCTAGAGTCCTCTTGCCCAGATCGTGGGTCATCCTGAAGATGTCCTAACGTCCTACACGTTCCTACACGTCTTACACCCTACACGTCACTACACGTCCTACACGTCCTAACACGTCCTACACGTCCTACACGTCCTACACGTCTACCGTCCTACACGTCCTACACGTCCTACACTTTCTACACTTCTATCGAGTCGATTTGTGACAGTCCATCGCATGTCGCACTAACATCTGTGCGGTCTGCTTCAGGCGCACCAGCGCGTAGTCCTCGCGCGTAGTCCATCGCGAATCTGAGGTTAAGACAAGAGGAACATGCCCAGATCTCGCCTCTGGAGTTTAAGGGCTTTCTTACGTCCTGATTCACATGGTCGAGCTACCCGATGTAACGACTACCACGTTTGTCATTTGTCATTGGAGCTGCGAGTCCCGATGAAAGTCGCCTAGACCATCTGGCCGATGTCACCTTGTCGCTGTAGCTGACGCGGAGGAGCACCGTCCACTTGCGACTTGAAGGCTCGCAACGTCAATCTCCCTCGAGCGATGTCCGATGCAGTCGATGAACTCTTCGTGTCCTCTAGCCTCCGAGGCACGGGGTGTGATGAAGTCTGAGATGGTCCTCTCCACCTCGCACATTCAGACACATGATCTTCCAACCTGTTGAAGATCTTCGGTCACGGTCGAGGGTCAGCAGATCGACGACGATGTGGACAAGCTGCGTTGTTCATCGAAGGATGGTCGAGAGAATCGACATGATGCTTGTGTCGAGTGACGCCTGCCCTCCCCAAGCACAAGAGCCGGAACCTGTCGCTCGTGTTGATCCTCGGAAGCACAGTCCTCATCATCGCTGATGTGGTTGACCTCCATCCTTCATGCCTTGCCACTTTGCGCACAAGATCGTGTACCGTGATGTGGGTCATAGTTAGCTCTAGTTCATCCTAATTCACGAGCTTGATCTGTTGCCATGGTGAGCCTTTAGTCGGAGGCATCAACGGACCAGTTTCAACAGGTCGGGCGTCCCTGATGCGTGCACGTTCATGAATACGAAGGAGAGTCAGCATCCTGGTCAGCGCAGTGGGCCTTGTACTTGACACGCGTGGGGCACGTGCGAGCTTCTCGGCCAACGACATGTCGATCGATAGCCCAAGATGGACTTGAAGAGTAGGAGGCTGTCACATACACATAGCAGGACACCCGTCAGTCGTAAGTCGAACTTGTCCATCATTGACGTGAGCTTGGCGAAGTCATGGGCAAAACCGTTGTGCGACACTAGGACGACGGGCCCCGGCCTTAGGACAAGACGATGTTTGATGTTTTGATGTTTGATGTTCTGATGTTTGATGTTTGATGTCCTCGATCCACCTCGCGAAGTCGTTAGCGAACATTACCGTTCGCTCTCGCTGAGTAGAAGTATTAGCTTCATGGCCACTGCGCGTGACTCCATCGACTGTGACAGGCCATTCATGACGGGCGTCATAGTCCCTCCTGATGAACGAGTTGAACGCCCACGTTCGGGTACTTGGTGCAGGCCGCTATCTGCCACACCAGACCGTTGCGCATGTCCACCTCCACATCGACGCAGACGACCAACACTCTCGACGTCAACGTCCGTGATGCAGCGAATGTTCGGCTGTACCATGGGTGGGGTGTCCGTGCCTCATGCAGTTGAAGCACAAGTTCCATCCTAGGAGCATGGGATTGCGAATGGCTTGTCCCGGACTGTAACATCGACACCTGGGCTGCACTTCGCGGGGATTATCGCCTTGTTGAGTGATCATGTAATCGGTATGTTACTACAACTTTAACTTTTGTCGATCCTGGGACTGAACCCAAGTCAACCTCCAAGGGCGGCTCGCCCAGCCTTCTCCCTCATCTCCTGGTGGTGGTGTAGGTGTAGGTGTAGGTGTAGGTGTAGTGTAGGTGTAGGTGTAGTGTAGGTGTAGGTGTAGTTAGGTGTAGGTGTAGTGGGCACGCATACAGGCGTTTCATCAGGCTCGGACATGCTACAACGTTTCCATGCAACGTTCCTCGATGACTTCGATGGCAGCTCCAGCCTGTTGCCTTCTCCTCATTGTCATTGTCATTGTCATGTCATTGTCATTTATTGTCATTGTCATTGTCATTGTCATTGTCATTGTCATTGTCATTGTCATTGTCTTGTCCACGAACAAGATGTTGGTGTCCAGCTTGCTCCTAAATCTCACTCACGGTCATGAGCTTGGTTGCCATTGACGAAGATGGCCATGTACTTAGAGCCCTTGATACTCGGGGTGTCCGGTATGGCCACATGCTGGTTGATCCGGATCGCCTGAACATACTCATCATCCGTATCCGTATCCAGTATCCGTGTTGCTGTTCCTCATCGTCCCCATGACCAGGCTGTGGACCTCTTCATCTGCATGTCCCAGCAAGCAACCATCCAATCGAGCTGTACGCCCCGCCCTGACGAAGATCATCGGTGGCGGTCCTGGCCTACCGTCCAAAGGCTGGTCTCACATGCAAAGCCCTTACTTCCATCCTGGAGCTTCGGGGCGTCGAACGTAAGGGAACATCTATGTCTTGATGTGTTGTGTGTCCAGAATCAACCAGATTATTTCATACCGTCTCCGATCCTCAATCGTCATCTGCTCTCTGAAATTTTAGGAAGCACTTCGGGTCCAATGAAGGTAGGAGCTGGAACACCGGGCTCCACCATCGTGGAGCTCTCATTCCCCGACACCGGCTATAGCAATGGTACTTCCTATTCATCACATCCCCCAATGACTCGAACCTAAGAGACTTTCACCGTTGTCTCGAATGGACCTAAGCGAGCGTACTGACAATACATAATGCGGCAAAAGTCTAATACTGCCGTAGGGTATGCCAAGATCTTGTCCTTGTATACTTGCACCCCCCGAACTCGGCAATCCCTTGATCGTCGCCCCGAACGCCTTCTCAGTTATCTGACCGGCACCGATCATTCTCAAGCTTTCAGTCAGATCACGTGATTCTCCAGGAGCAGCAAGACGCGAAAGCAGTAAGAGGCATGCACATCCCCTGACCCGCGCAAATATTCGTCTTGTGTCACGAGGAACTAACACACCCGTCTCCCTACTTTATCGCTTAGCTCTCCTGTCCATGCTCCCCAGCCTCTCATTCGCGTTCTGGCCATGTCACGCCATCTTCCCTTCTCAACACACCATACATCGCCTTTTACGTCTCTCCCTCGCTGTTACCGCCTTCCGAGTGGTTTATATTATGTGTGCAACCGACGTACCGATCTGTTTCTTCCAAGTTATCCATTATATCGCTGCACTAGATGTCAACTGTGCCTCATCTATCGCCAGCATTACGCCAATCAAACCTTGCGACCAAGGTAATGTGCAAAGTTTCAAACCGGCATTAATGAATTGAGATTGAATTGATAGATATGATTGAGATTGAGATTGAGATTTGAGATTGGAGGAGCAACTCGCGAACTTGGCCAAACACCCCTCATAGACTCCTGTACCCGGAGCTAACTCACTCCCACCTGTTTTGACGTTGAACACGTCCCCCTTCGGGGTCCTTCAAATCTTCATCTCAATCTTAATGCCGCTGATGTGCAAGGTCGAATGTCCCGTTAGGCCGGCCGACCCCGCATTGTACGGTGCCTAGTGCGTCATCGCCAATGACCGGCAGGGACCCAAGCTTTTTCTTTTGACCCTCCATTCGCTCATAGTATTCTCCCGAGTTCCTTTTGTTAAGAACGCGGGTTTACTCGGCAGTCGCTCGAAAACGTGCTACTTTTATTTCAACTTTGTGATACTCACCCGATAGTCCCGCAGCGTTAACTCTTCAACGTCTTGCATCCGCGACTTGGTTACTCCGACGAGGCTCCGATATCGAACTAGTATCCCACAGCGATCACATACATCGAGACATCATCTTCGTTCTTCTCCACTCAGCCTTAATGACATTGTTAATGACAGTTAACTGACCTTAATTGACCGTAATGCAGAAATTATTTTGTCCCCCTCTGCAACCGATATTCGCCATGTTCCGACCTCTTTCATTTCTCTACCCTAAGCACCTCGGCATTGACAAGACCTACCTCTCGTTCTCCTCTCGAGCCTCATTTCCGCTCATCTTTTGGAAAAGATAAACGGTCCAGAGTAATCATAGCACCATTTACATTACCAAGTAGTTATCTCCAGCAGCAAACAGAGGCGGGTGCCTTAGTCCAAATAGCACAGATCCTCAGAGCACAGGCATTGACTGTCCATACCTGGAACATGCGGCCAGATATATCCTCATCACATGGGCGAATGTATTGGCACGTGCAAACGTCATGGACCATCACGCTGGGTGTAATGGCCTTCGGCGATCACGCACCAGCTGAAAGGGATGGCGTGGGATATGGTACAATGGACATGAGTATTATGACTCGGCCAATGACGCTAAAGCTCTTCTCTCAAGTCAGCCGACGGTACATCGCCGCCACCGGATGACCGGACAATGGCATGCACCATGTCGGCTTGTGTGGGCGCATAGTGGTTCTTGAAGTCCGATGGATTTTGCCCGAGCCGACTTGACCAACAGCCGATGTACGACGTCATCTGCAGCGTTCCGCAACATCCGTTCGCGTTTAGCTGAGTTCCATCTCAATCTATCGGATGGTGTGAGAATGACGTTTTTATCCTATGATTCAGCCATCCACACCCGTCCTGCCTCTCTCTCTCCCCTCCCAGTCGGACAACAACTCTGGGTCTGCACACCATCCTCATCTTTGACATCGTGCAGGGACATCGGTCACAACAAGCGGTGGGGCCATCGTCGGACTCCGTCCGCAAGTCTTGATCATACCGTGGCCATTTCCGATAGACATGGGGCTGTACCAGACCGCTGAAGTCCGGCATCGTCCTATGCGCAGGCGGCTCATGCTCTTCCTCTTCGGCGTAACGCTCCAGTGCCGCTGTGTTCAACACGTACTCCGCTCGACAAATGCCCTACTTTCGACTTTCGACTTTTTCGACTTCCGACTTTATCAGCCGGACTCGTAGAATCTTTTTCCGCCGAGATCTTGCCTGGTGCTTGGTCGGACACATCCTGTGCTGTGTGGCTGTGTGGCATGTGTGGCTGGGTGTGGCTTGTGTGGCTGTGTGGGCTGTGTGGCTGTGTGGCTGTGTGGCTGTGTGGCTTGTGTGGCTGTGTGGCCTGTTGGGATCGATCTTGGAACTGACGCAGGATATCGCTATCTGCGTTGTCGCAATGCAATGGCCGACTTGCCCTTGAGCATGCGTGCAGGTCCATTTGGTTGTCGCAAGCTGCCTGTCGGTCCTTGTCGCCCACCGAGTAGGTCACGTGACAGGGCGCGCTCTGGTGCCCCAACTCGCCTGCATATAGGCATAGTGGGGAGTCATGGTGACGCTGTCCGGCTATTGGCAACAGGCGCTCAGGGCCGTGGTGATGACCGGCAGGAAGTGGGCAGTGGCAGGCCTATCCTCGCAAACTCGTTGCCCATGAGCGGTTGTGGGCCGGATGACCTCCCCGCTAGCTAGCTGCGTGGCCGCTTGTTAAACTTGACTCTGGCTTCAGTCCACAAGAGCGACCATCGTCTTGCACTTTCCATCTGGGTGGATCGGGTAGTACGACCCTCATCGGGCAAGTATCGACACATCGGAGAAGTACATGCACCGTTCCGTCCCTGCCCTCCATCCCAACGGCGACGACTTGCTCCCTCCCGGGATGACGAGATGAGGCTGGAACACCCTTGCTGGGTCTCCTTGAGCAACCATCTCTGGAGCATGCCCCGCCACCGCTCAGGTACATGGTACAAGGTACTAGGGTAAAGGGTACAGGGTACAGGTACAGGGTAGCAGGGTAAGGGTACAGGGTACAGGGTACAGGGTAAGGGTA